>SNQJ01S0018374.1:120468-135534 GCA_010110895.2 Picea sitchensis | reverse complement strand
AGAGTTATACTTTCTTGGTTCTACCTTGAGGTTAACTTGTTACAAAATGCCATGGTTCATTTCACAAAATAATGGACCCCTCGTTAGACGTCGTCAACCTTACCGAGATTTCAACATATAATACATCTTCTTTTACTTCTTTAAGAGACAGACGAACATCATCCTTATCCACTTCTATATCTTTCGACTCAAGTTTTATTTGTATTCCAGAACCTAGCTCTTTTGAACAATGGGAGTCGCCTCCCATAGAACCCCAACATGTTTACAAGCTTAAATGGTGGCACCATGTTTCTCACTCTTTTATCAAAGTCCATTCGGTAAACATTCCTTTTACTTCTGCTCAAGACCCGATCCATATCAATTTGCTGGATAAGAGTTTAATTGATTAGGCTAAAAAAGAAGGCTACTTATATTCCACTTCGAAGCTATAAAATTTGGACCAAATCGTTTAGTCCAACCATGACTTCTAGTCTATTCCCTTTGTTGTGTTATTGATATCCATCATAACCGATTTTGTGATGCCTTGATTAGTGGGTTTCAATCTCCTCTCTCTAAAGGACCTGCTTTTGTAATTGTTTATCCTAAATATGCAGTTACTATAGATGATCCTTACATCTATGACCTTTTGAAAGCCTATCCTTCCAACGGGATTTGATATGATCTCACATTCCCGTATCCTCCAACTTAAATGCATGGTGGTAGTTAGATTTAGCGATGATACCTTTCCGCCTCTGTAGAAAAATGTTTTGACTACTTCGTGCCTACACAACGTGGTGGAAAAAAACACTTCAAAGAATTCTCAGCCTATAACCTTTGAATGGATAGGTATCTCATATCCAACCTCCAGGGAACATTAATATGATGGGTTTAGGTAGCCGATGGGTTCAACATAAACTTATCCAACAAAACATCAATAAACTCATTCCCATTCATATGACACGTAGATCTCTTTCATTTAGAACCCTTGAGCTATACCAATCTCATAAAGATATCCAACATAATTGCAACCAAACTTCACAACCTAGGCAAACAAAAGAAAAAACATAAACCAACCATTCAGGTAATCATGTTGGATGGATATCTTGTCAAGAAAAGTTAAACAACATTCATGGGCAAAGATTCTAGAGAATACCAAAAGATGATTTAATGATGTTCTCCTTGCTTAGAGAAGGAAGTGGGAGTACAAAAAGACATCCCACAGGTGAAGAATCCTTTCTTCCTGGAATAAATCTTCCATCCTGAGGTTTTAGACAATACTCTGAAAACCTTAACACCAAGAGAGAATATATAGTTGGAAGATCATCAACGCCAAATGATACAGTGAATGATGAATGCAAATTATTGAATTGGGCAAATTTTCAAGCACAACTCACAGGGTTAAACATTGATGATCTCCACAGAGATGTCTTGAGAATTATAGAAGACTACGAAGAACAAAAGACAAAAATCAAAGATATCTCTAAGAAACTAGATGTAGTTTCCCATGTTTTGATAGATACAACTGCTTTAAAGAGTGTAACTGATAAAATAGATGCTAAGCTTGATTTGTAAGATAAAGTATTTTTGAAAATCCATGATATTCATAAATCAACTAAGAAGCCCAACATAAATACTGCAGTCCTAAAAGAATTCACAGGAAAGGGATTCCCCAGAGCACTAAGGGACATAAGAGGAATAAGTCCTTAGACATGTTAGATACCCATGATCTTAGACTTGTTTGGGATTTTGGAGCTTCCTAAACTGAGATGGAACAAACATTAGAGTATATCTAGTTTGAAGTTTTTGTAATGAGAAATGGCCAAAAGCCTTAAAAACACCTAACAAAGAAGCATATCTCTAGGTTTTGTCGATAAAGAATGAACCTGATCAAGAAGGGGACACCCCAATGTTCCAAAGCAATATGCTTTCCTCATCTTAAACTAAGGGTGCTAGTATTCCAACCATTGGAATCCAAGGGCTAAATAAAGTTGTCGGCTTAATGCTAGACCATCCCATAATCAACATAAGATGCCAAACCCTGGAAGAATTAAAAGACACTTTTCGGTTGCTTGGGAATTGGTCTATTGTCAAAAGAGCCTTAGATGATACTATGAATGCTGGATATGTAGCAATTTTGATTACTTCTGGATTCATTGGTTTAGCACGAAACTAGTGGAAATGGTTACCAACATAAACCAAAGAAGAAATCCCGCGTTCTCCTACTGCTGATTTTGACTTAACAAAAGCCCTCAATACTTAGTTTTATGGATCCCCAATTGGTGTCGATGCAAAACATATGGCTTCCTAATTCACGAGCCAAAGACTMCAAAATTTAGCATACCATAAAGAATATTATTGTTATATGCTAAGATTGCTAATCTAGTCATGTCATATGAATGACCCAATTTTTAATTATTTAATATTTTATGCAACTAACTAATTATCAAACATTGAAGCAACATGGACTTCTATTTTTATGTGAGGTTTCTTTTTAAAACTATCCTTCACATGACATTTTAGTGAAATACACATTGATTAACAAAGAGTATTGTATCCTTAGTGATCATGATTTCTCTCCGACTCAGACTAGAGTAATAATTGTATCATGATATGGAGATGTACATACACTTACCTCTCTGGATTTGAATGTGTGATCTTCTAGAAGGAAACACATATTCTTAATCATTAGGCCCACTCAAATTACAAATAAATTTTCAACTTCAAGTTTACTTAATTTTTAAAATCATCAAATTTATAGATGAGTTGAAAATTTATCCATATCCACACATATATATATGAGCAATTTTAAAATCTACATGCCTATTTATTTTTAAAATCATCATCATATATATATATGAATCGTCCATAAATTTGATGATTTTAAAAATTAAATAGATATGTAGATTTTAAAATTATTCTTGTATAACGGCTAAATAAGATAAAAACAAATAAATACCCATCAAATTTAATCACTATGCACCACATAATATTTCCACCAATATATTATATAAAGAATCTTCTAATCTCAAGAAATAAATACATCCATCAAATGTTCCAAAGATCTTCACAGTCCATGTGTAACTTGAGTTTGATCACTACCATTATAACCGCTGATGAGAAGACACATCCACCTACAAACCATGCCTTCAATTGAGAAGTGATTCAAACCTGAACCGGACCATCCCTATACCGCTTAACTGAAGCCTTGCGATTCCGGGAAGCTACCATTCCGCCCAGCCAATCAAAACCGGCGCGAAAGAGTTAGACGAGCTAACTCTTTCGCGCCTTAGATTCTCCCTTTTAACTAGAAACCGTACCCCAATATCTCCGCCCTCATTCCCTCCTTTCTTATTGGGTCCATTCTCTCTTGACTTATAGGGCGGTTCCACCATATTTAAGGTTCTCTGGCCCTTTAGAGCTCCAGCAACACGAAGGATTTCGATCTCTCTGGCGACAAAGATCAATAAAACGCAAGTATTTCCGTCGGAAAACGGTTGAATCTGCTCGGTTTGCCGAGAATCTCTCATAGCGAGAAATCGCGCTCTCTAACATCAAATTTTGAAGAATCTCGAGGTAATTCTAGTTTACCTGTCCCTGTTTTCCGATTGCTTAAGAGTATATATTTAAAAGACTCGAAATACTGGGATTTCGGTGGCTTACAGGTCGAGAATCGAACTATTGATCCATAAATTGAAAAGTCTGCAAGCCACAAAGGGAAGTGAGTATTAGTGCTTCCTGTAGTCTATTCATTCTGGTTTCAGAGTAGGGAGAATCTTGAGTGTAAAACACGAATGACTTTAATTGTTTAAATAATGACTTTGAAAACACTGAAAGTTGTGAAAATTTAAGGGTTTCTGCTGGAAACTGAACTCTGCTGCAAAGGTTCGAAAGTCTTTTATACACAAGCCGTGAGAAAAAAAAGAATTTAAAGCCGTTTTAGAATCAATGGACCGAGTTTGCCGATTTTAACTGAAGATTCCAATGTTCAAGGGTTTCTACTCAAAATAGAGCTTCTGCTAGAAAGGTTCAGAAAATGTTTATGTATAAGTCTCGAGAATAATGAATTTAGAGGTGTGTTAGAATTAATGGATTCATATTTGCAGAATTTTAAGAAATGCAGTCCAAAATATTTAGGTGATTGAAGTAATTGAAATTTTCAGCCGAGGTAATTGAAGAATCGCAGTTTAAGTAATGAATATTGAATAATGAAGAGGTGTTCATTTTCATTGGACCGGGATGGGAATAGGAAAGTCATCCAAATTACTATGATGGTTTGGGTTTCCACGTTTTTTTTCTTTGACATTTTACCAGAAAGGATCATTTTATTGTTTGCATAGTTGAAAACGTGCAGCAGTTTACAGGTTTTTAAAGCTTTTTGTGTCTCAGAAAAGGCAGTATTTTTTTCAAAAGACGATCATTGATATACGTATGCATATTTTTAAAATGGGAATGTAAACCTGGAAATAAGCTTAACCCACACTCATAGACTTGAGTGAAGAATAGGGTTTGCTGGTACCTTGCCAGCGCCATACAGTAATTTGCTCGAAGACTATATCAACAAGAACATACCTGCCATGATTTGAACTTAGGTCATTGTCAGAATAAGCTGCGAGGATTTGAACTTAGATCATTGTCACAACAAGGTGCCAGGATTTGAACTTAGGTCATTATCACAACAACCTTAGGTCATTGTCACAACAACCACCTGCTGCCAGGTTTTGAACTTAGGGTCATTGTCACAACAATTGCTTTAAGTTGCATATGTATATATGTATGCCTTTTGGCTTTTATCGTATTTTGAGACCTACTTGATTTATGGGTCTTTTTATTCCCAATAAGTTGCATATGTATATATGTATGCCTTTGGGCTTTTATCGTATTTTGAGACCTACTTGATTTATGGGTCTTTTTATTCCCAAATCAAAAATAGGAAGTTGAGAACGATTTTAATCTGGATTAAATTAATGAATTTAATCCTCAAAGTAAAAATGACACATCTTGGTTATAAAGTCTCCTAGTTCGTTTTGGTTTTCATGGGTAAAAATATGTTAGAGGCAATTATACTTGTAGGTCTTTTGTGTTTTCTCTTGTGGAATCTCTCTCACAACACAAGAAATGTATGGTATCGGTCAAGTTCATTTAAATCTCTTGGTATGCAGCGTAGTTAGGATAGGATGTCAAATTTCAATACTGAATGCCTTGGCCTGCTACTGCTTGATTTCATTTGCTGTTTTCTTTCTGCCAAACATTGACAACATTTTAAATTAGATAAAAATAGGTGACAGAACTTTAAGATACATAAGGGAGTTGTATAAAAGTAGCCAAATTGTGTGATTCCTGTGAATCTTTGTAAATGATGTATAATATGCAATTATATTACGATGATCCACCAGGATATGTCCTGTGTTAAGTCAAGCCAAAGTTACTTGTTTGATGAAAATATCTCCATATACAAGAGATTGAAAATACAAACATACGTCCCGTATTGTGCTACTTATAAGTTATGACAATACTATAGAGGAGATGCACAGTTTTGAATGACTTCATTTCACATAGCTTTACCTACGATGAGGTTGAAGAATTGACAGGGAATGTTCAGTTTTGTACGACGAGGCTGAAGAATTAACAGGGGAATGTTCAGTTTTGAATAACTTTAAATTTTTCACTTTGTTGGACACAAGACGAGTTTATTTCTATACATATTAAAATGCCTTATATATGGAATAAAGCATATAAATTTGGTTTTCGAATCCATCTATCCTATTTTGGAAAAAATACATCTCTTTGACACAAATTTCAGCCTGTTTCACAGTTTGTTGTATTAAAATTTAAAAATGATGCAGTATAATGATAATAATAATCTATTTTTAAGGTCACAGCCAATCCAGACACCAAATCGGTGTATGAGACCCCCTTTTGTGGGACAAGGGACCTTCTCCGCCCAGCGATTTGACTGGTAAAGTCTATGGAGGTATACATACCCTACCCCCTCTGGATTTGAACTTGTGACCTCTTAAGAGGAAACACATGTTCTTAACCATTGGGCCCACTCAGGTTGTATAGTAGACAGAAAATGTATCATGACGGCCATACAACCATTGACCACTGTTTATGTGAAATTAAGCTTTTTGGGTTTAACGCATAAAATATGTTAGAAGTGCATGGGATTACTCTCTCCATTGGATTGAATCCCAATGAACATAAATGATTGCTAGTATTTAGATTTTGTACATGTTGCTCAGCTACTGATTCTCCCAGTGAAGGCGCATTGGATTGAATCCCAATGAACATAAATGATTGCTAGTATTTAGATTAGAAGTGCATGGGATTACTCTCTTCATTGGATTGAATCCCAATGAACATAAATGATTGCTAGTATTTAGATTTTGTACATGTTGCTCAGCTAATGATTCTCCCAGTGAAGGCGCAGCAGAGAAGACACTAGAGATGGCACCTTCAGCCTTTCCTTACAGCAGTGATGAACAATCTGAATGAGGGCACAGGTGAACAGTGATATAGACTGCTGTTCAGTAGAAGGCAGATGCATGCTGAAACTTGAAAGCATGCATGCACTACCTTTAGTTAATTCCAGTTTAGATGTTTAAGATTTAGCAGTTCCAGTTTTAGATAGAGTTTTCCTATTTTTGGAGTTTGCTTTGCTTAGTCTTAGCATGCATGATCTATTGTTAGTAGGATGTTGCAGATCCCTAGATAGTTGGGGTGCTCATGCATGATAAGTTTCCAGTTCAGGTAGAGGGCGTAGATCCCAAGGAGGGGAAGCATGTGATCAGATAAATTGTATCTTCCCTCTTCTTATTCTATAAAGGTGATGCAGGGGCGCACTGTTGTGTTGGTTTGCGAATTTATGTTTTTGAGCTTATGTGCTGTGTATTTCTTCTTTGCAGTAATAGGATACAGATGCTGATTTGAGTGGTTCTATCTAGTTTATTTACGCTGTTCTTATTTTCAGTAGTATGTGTTAGCAGATTATAATAGTTCAGATCCATTGTTTTGATTGGCTTTTAAAAGTTTTAATCTACCTAGGATTTAGGTGTTGGTTTCTGAGTGCAGAATCTGCATACCATTGTCTGAAAATTAACACTGGTTTGAGCAGTATTCCAAAAATTTAAAGCATTCTTATTATTTATAGACTACATATCCCCAGTTATTGTTTTTTTTATGTAATTGTTTTCTGCAGAAAAAAGATCGTATTTTTTATTCATTGAAATAAAAATTGCATTCTGTAGAATGCTATTCAGCATTTTCATAAACACCCCCAGGGCTGCATACATTTCCTCAAAAATATCCAAACCAGGATCCAAAGAGAGATCCTTTACAAATTTCAACAGCTGTTCTTACTATCTCATCATACCATCTAAGAAAACAAAAGTGAACCAGCTTAATGCTTTCAGTTAGGACTCTCTAAGGTCTGCCCATATAGGCCATTTAAGACTCACAGCATATCGACATATTCCCCAAAGTTCTGGGATAACCCAAAAAAAAATACATTCTTCCACTAGCATCACTTGAAACAGCAAATTGAGAGAAAATTAAAAAGGATCATGTACATACTCAGAACACTGGCCTGCCAAATCTTCAAGGATAATCTATTGCCCCTGATCAAGCTGCAATCCTTCTTTTGAAAGCCCATCTGCAACAGTAATTCTTTCCATATACACATGGAAGAAAAAAATATTGATAATAGTTGAAGATATATTGCAATTTGATCAATTAAAGGCCGCAGAATATAATTCCTGACATTATATTCTTTGTTGACCCACTTAATCACAAGCATGTAGTCCCCAGAAGTTTTCAATTTTGAGACACTTTTTTCAATCGCCAAAGAAAACAGCAGTTTTAAGGCCATTAGTTCTACATATTTCTTTGAGCCCACTCCTAGACCAGCTTTAAACTTCAGAAAATGATCGTGCTTAAGGAATAGTACCCCACCTGCTCCACCCAACCTAGGATCCCCTTGAGCTGCTCTATCAAAATATGTGCATGCTCCATCCTGATCTATTTCTTCTTCTACAAATACCCTACCAGCCTTTACTTTCCTCAATTGAATGAAATGCCTGAAAATATTGAAACCTTGAGTTGCACATTGGATACTTTGTTTTACAGCAAAGTCAATTTATAATATTTTAATAACTTTGACCATCACTTAGAACATATGTGTCCATTGGACTGTAGCATATACTTTATTAGATTTCTACTCCATTATTCTTCTTGCCAGCAAATAGCTGTTGAAGTAATTGTTGCACATGTTGCACATGTTTTACTTGTTTCACATGTCATCATAACCAGGGCTTTTTAGGATTGTGTGTGATGGTCATCTTCAATATATATGTTTCCTGCATAATTTCTACATTTGATCCTATGGGTGATGTTTGATGTATTTTGCTGTGCAACTTCATGTTGTAAGTTTTGTGAGGTAGTTCTTATCTTGCAAATATTTGATATACCTATTCATTCCGATTGTTAATGTATTTCTTGATTGTAATCTTCTTATCATTCATTGTCAGGTGCTTAGTAAATTGTTAGAAACTCAGAATCAGCTAGAATCCTTGGTAATTAGTTGAAGTCAGTCTGACTTAATTTCATCTGGAATACTCATCGTCAAGCAAAGCAAAGGTGTGTATATTGAATTGAATTTGTCTGTATATCAGTGTTTAGTGACCCTGTTTCATTAGCCTTGGCAATGAATGATATATTAACCTCTATCATTTAGTCTGCTGGACCTTTAAATACAGTCGATACAACCATGAGGTGATAACTTTGTTGTAGGATTTATATGATAAGATTTTGTAAACAATTTGAGTGAAATAACTTACAGCTAGTGTTTATCTTTGGTTTTGTAATTTTGCTTGTATTTTTCTTGGATATTGCCAAAGGTTGGCGTCTCATTGTCATATGTTGCTCATGTATGTTTTCTCAGGCTTTGCCCACTTTCCTGTTTTGCTCCGTAGGTCACTAAATTTATTTGTAACCCGGCAATGGGTCTATTTTTTCTTCTTGCAATAGAGGTCAGGGAGACATGTGAGTTGCTTTTACGGATATCTTTGTGGAATGTTTTTTTCCCTTTTTGTCTTTGATTGTTTACTGCTTCCCACTGTCTTGACTCTTGAGTACACTTTTACAGGACATTATTATAGAATCATAAGTTGAAGGAATGTTGAGATTAAAGAATCACAGTTTTTAGCAGTGCAAAAGCTGTAAGAATATCAAGATAACTTTTTCTTTTGATTCAGAGAAAGCTTTTATCTTTCAAGTGATTTTTTTTCTTCATCAGATTGATACTGGCAGACTTTGCATTGCATTGATTTTTTTTCTTGGTTCACGTTAATTATATTCTACTGTATTCAACAAGTGCTTCAACCTTTTTTTAATAACAGAAATGGCTAGTTTTGTATTAAAATAAGGCCGTGGCCAAACCGTCCAGTAGGATAATACAAAATTTAAAGGAGATCCACAGTCAAAAGGGCTGAACATTTTCTCAAAGTTTCAATGCTGCTATATACTCTGCGCTAATCTTAGAGTTCTATATCTACCTCTGTCCCAACAAAAAACAACTTTCCAAAACTTCACAAATTCCAAAGACTAATAGAGGTCATGCCTGCTGCGGGCTTCCAATTTGTTACCAACCTTGGATGACTGGATGACAGAAGATTGTTTCCTTGCTTGGGCTGATGTCTGCTGCACTGTATCTTCCTCTGTTTCCATCAGATTGTCCATCCCAAAAGAGCCAACAGAGAGGGAAGGTGGAGCCACAGACTGACTACCCTCATTAGCAGGCCTTTTCTCCACTTCTAACTTTTCTATTTTTGCCTGCGACATATCCATTCTTTCAGCTTGTGTCTTCAGTCCTCTGATTATTGTTTTCTAAGCTGATTTCAATCTGCCTTTGCTGGCTTTTCACTGATTCTATCTGGAAGTTGATGCCTATTAGCTGTCTTTGCATTCCCTGGGCCTCCAATGCATTCCTCCTCTGCTAGTCTTTCCTCCAACCTTCCCATTTTTGAGCATACAGCGAAAAGCAGTCCTGGGCCTTTTCAATGTGCCTCTCACATCTTCAAAAACTCCTGCACAATTCGGAATTCTTGCAAACGGCACAATGTTTTGGATGGTCATGTGGGTTTGCCATTGTTTCTTGTTCACCCTCTGTCCAATTCACCAAGCCAAATTTCAACACACTGAGACATACCCACCCGTCTTCCACAACACAGAGCTGGCTTCCAGAATGCAAGACTGGCTTTCGTAGCACTGAACCTACTTCCAATACACAGGGTTGATACCTGTCATACAACCTTCAGAGGTCTTCAAATCTCAAAGGGATGACAAGGAGGGAAAGAAAAAATGCAACAGCAAGCAGCTTCCAGCTTATTCGAAATGTAATACTAAACAGGAGTGCCTCTCTTATTCTCACAAGGAATAAAACATATGCTGCCTGCAAAGTGTGTGATGGAATGGGGGAGAAGAGAGCCTTTAATAACTGTGTACATACATTCATTAATGCTTGCCACTTGTCCATTGTATTAGTGAGCCTTGACCTTAAAATTGTGGATATCAAATATTTCATGGAAGGTGGCAGATAACAGGACACCCCCCCTCAATTTGTTCGAAGTGATTCCGAGAGCAGATTGACTGCTTCATTCGCTTGCTTATCTGCCAGAGGAATTATGATGCCTCGGGACATGATAAAATTCGATGTGTTCAAAACTTTTTGCTAGCCTTTGTGCTCCATTGACTAGCCTACTCAGTGGAGCCTTTTGAAGAGTCAACTGATAGTGCATATGATAAATGATAACAGAAGAATCCTCGACCACCAAAATTGATCTTATTTCCTTCTGCTTCAGAATCGTTAATCCTTGTAATAGTGCTAGTGCCTCTGCTTGATTGTTTGTGGCCTCACCTAGACCCTGGGCGAAAGCAAATTCTTGTTTTCCTTTGGGATTAAGGATGATCATCCCCCCTGCACTTGCCGCCCCTGGCTTTAACTGCTAGCATGGCAAAACTTGTTGAATTCAGAAGATTGCAGTCTGCAATTGTCTTTTCCATGGGATAAAGCTTACTGCATTTTTAGATTCTGGAACTGGAGTTTCGAGTATAAGAGGAAATTTATTTGATTTTTTCAATCATTCCAAAAGTCAACGATAAATGTAAACTACTCGAGGTCAACATGAAGATTTGTGGTTCCTAACTTCCCAGCTTAATACAGGAATGTTCTGGAGAATATTTTAAAAGAAACTTTTAACAGTTCTAACTACCTGGATTAACAGCTAGAGGGGGAAACTAGTTATATCCAAAAAATATGAAAATTAACTGCTAAAAGCTGTAAGAATATCAAGATAACTTTTTCTTTTGATTCAGAGAAAGCTCGTTTCTTTCAAGTGATTTTTTTTCTTCATCAGACTAATACTGGCAGACTTTTATTAATTGTATTCTATTGCATTGCAGGTTTGATAATTTTAAAGGCTTCAACTGTTAGTGTGGCAAAACTTGTCAAAGTCAGAAAATTGCGGTCTTCAGTTGTCTTTTCCTTAGGCCAAAGCTTAGTACATTTTTGGCTTCTGGAACCGGAGATTTGGGTATATGAGGAATTTTATCTGATTTTTTTGATTCGTTTCAAAGAATCATTGATATCTGTAAACTTCTTGAGGTCAACATGAAGATTTTTGGTTTCTAACTTCCTAGTTTAATACAGGGATTGATCTGGAGAATATTTTTAAAGAAATTCTTAACAGTTTTGACTACCTGGATTAACAGCTAGAGAGTAAACTAGTTGAAGCCAATAAATATTAAAATGAAGCGTTCTTTTGATGAAATCTCTGATGATGAGTGGGGAGATGCAACAGTTAAATTGGACAGAGCAATTAAACGACCTGTACATGAAAATCATATCAGCAATGGGAATGGTTTGAAAAAGGAAGTTAAAGTCCTTCCTCCCCTTGAATCTTTTGCATTTAAAACAAAAAGCAAAGGAGGCATTTCTACACCTCAAAGATCGGATCATCCTTTGGAGGATGACGATTTTCAAATAACAAAGGGCAGATCCATTGGTAGCCGGGGAAGGCGATTTGTTGTTGATGAGAGTGATGAGGAGTTTGAGCCAATAATTAAAAAAGAGAGGAATGTTGTAGCTACTCCAAGTGATGAAAATGAATCTCTTGGAACTGGGTTGCGAAATGCAAATGTTGTTGATGTAGAGGACCTGGTTGAAATTGACCCCAACATGGAGGAGGAACATGCAGAAGATGATGTCATAGGAAATGCACTGCAAAAATGTGATCAAATATCTGTGACTTTGCGTGAGGATCTTTATGGCAGTGGGCCATCAGCTAGCAGCATGTGCTGCGATAGATATGCAGAAGTGGATGCTACTACAGCAAGAATTGCAACACAGGTTTGTCACTCGTCTATGTCTTTAAAAACTGTGATGGATGAACATGTTTACTCTAATATTTGGGATGAGGTTCACTAAATTTTCTTACAAGCTCAATTCTTATGGCTATCACTTACAGACAGTATAGCTCTTATTGGAAATGGAGGTGCTTATCAATTGAGAGGAATTAGCCTCAATATCTTGGGAGCATATTTGAACATAGTTCCCATTTCTAGAGAATCTCAGTTCTAATTACCTAATTGATGGACTCATTACCTGATTGATAGTTTTTAAATATGCATAAGATCATGTTTTCTCAGTGACCTGAATTTATTGCTTTCTTCTGTCCCTTACAAGTTTACTAAGTTGTCTATTTGTCTATTAATCAGGGGGACATTGATGCTGCCTGCAACTATAAAAGCTCTATGTTTCAACCAATTTTGAAGCCTTACCAGCTTGTTGGTGTTAATTTTCTGCTGTTGCTGCATCGCAAAGGGATTGGAGGAGGTATTAAGAGGCATTCTATGTTAGTAGTTTAGGAATAATTAAATATCGAAAATTATCGAGAAACTTGAAAAAATACAAAATWTTTTTTTTTTTCAATTTTTTAAACTTATAAAGCAACATCAACATTAAACAAACTCTTTGTTACATAAATATGAAAATAAAACTGATATATAAGATGTCRAATGGTACATCAGACATCGATGCTGAAATATGATATTTGTCTTGAGTCACAAGTCCTGACAGGATAATACAAAATCACATCCAAAAAAAAAATTGATCTTATTGAAGATTTTCTGAGGTTCTATGGGCTGTCCAACAGGCCTATCATTTGACCTCTTTTTGGACACTAAGTTTGGGTACTTTCAAACTGTTTTTCTCACTGTTTTAGGACAGCCTTCTTGCTGTTCAAAACAACCCACTGAATCTGAACTTACCCTCTCCAAATCTGCCAACAAATCTTTGTTTTGTTGCTCTTTAATGCCTCTTATTATAAGGATTAATTATGGATGGTTTTGCTGTCCAAGTTAACCTTCTTTTGTTGGACAGAATAAGTCAACTGAGAGGGGGGGGGTGTGAATCAGTTGTATAAAATTTTTTTCATTTTCAAGAAGATTACTTATTAATCAATAAATCATGCCTTTAACATTTAACTTGCAGTAATACATTTAATCAATAAATATACAATCACATAAATGAAATAGTGATACAGTGATATTTCATGAGGAAACCCAAAAGGGAAAAAACCTCTTATTCTTATGAATGAAAGGCAAGCTCCAACTCCTCTTTACATTCTTATTTTATCTGAGCTACAACCCAGATGAGGCTGCTACATCTGTTTCTTCAGCACCTACTGAATGGAAGCTACAACTCCCATATGTACAAGCACCAACTTGTACAGGAGACTTTTACAGTCTCCCCTTGCTCCTCCCTACCACCTTGGAATCCTTCTCTGTCACTAAGAACCTGCAAACCAACTCTTTATCTTCTCTGGCAAAGGATTCATCATTCAAGTCCTCTTTGTTTATATGATCATATCAAAATCCATTCTTCTCCCCTTGATCTCTGCTATATCTTCATCATTTCTTCTCACTGTCCCTGTATGATTTTATTTTGGTTTTATATTCATTTACAGAAATGAATTTTACCCTAGAGCTATGGGTGTACCATTAATTCCATACACACCAACCTTCATCTCACCAAATTTCACTTATTTCTACCCTGTACATTTAGAGCGTACACTCGAACCCTCAGGCTTCGAAGATTCAGTTACAACAACTGAATAACTATCTTACAGTGATTATTATTGGTCAAGGCGTCAAGAAGAACAGTGGCCACACGATCAGTTTAAATATTTAACCAACACCGTTCGATGATCATACATTTGTTTTGTCTCAGCATAGAAAAACCCTCGAGCGCTTCGGCAAGACACTTGTGCTTAAACCATATGCCCATTGGCTATGACGACGGGCTTAACTAAAATGCGTTTCGCATTTCGGCATTTCAACATTCCTGTGATGAAGTGTCTCGACACTCCAAGTCGCGGTCCCCGAAATGGATCTTGATCAATGGTCCACAAAACTTCATAATCTGATCCCTTCTTTTCTTAATCGAACGACTGACGGGATTTCGGCGTTTTTCCCTTCGGGTTTTCGAGACTCACAATAGTCCCTTTCGACATTTCGGAGTTCGAGACTTCGTGATGGTGGAGTTTCTGCTTGCTATGTAAAACCTCGAAATAGAAAGTTCCGATGTGACGTAAACCTGTTGACGTCACACGTGGATTGACACATGCCAAATAGATGCCTCGTGTCACTCTGATTCGTGACCTACATGTGTCTGAAATGTTAAATCAGCTTGACACTTGTCATTGCCTGATTGTGCCACGTGTCCTTAGCTGACATGGTTTGCTGACGTGGTTTGTTGATGTGTCTGTTTCGGGATTTCGGGGTTCGCTACTTCAAAGGTTAAAGTTCCTTTGATTTTTGATTTTCCGTTCTGCGAAACTCTGAAATGGAGTCTTTGACATGTTTTGATTTTTCGCCACGCGTTCGTCCCCGATCAATCCTTGATCCAACGTTCCAGATCATTTCGCGATATCGCATATCGCGAGTTCAAGAGGTTAGAGCACTCCTTCCTTTGACCTCTCAGTCATCGAAATGATGATTTGTAGCCACGTGTCCCTCCCGAAGATGAACGGT
>SNQJ01S0018374.1:90114-114434 GCA_010110895.2 Picea sitchensis | reverse complement strand
AGGCTTCGAAGATTCAGTTACAATAACTGAATAACTATCTTACAGTGATTATTATTGGTCAAGGCCTCAAAAAGAACAATAGCCACACGATCAGTTTAAATATTTAACCAACACCATTCGATGATCATACATTTGTTTTGTCTCAGCATAGAAAAACCCTCGAGCACTTCAGCAAGACACTGCTTAAACCATATGCCCATTGGCTATGACCACGAGCTTAATTAAAATGCGTTTCGCATTTCGGCGTTTCACATTTCGACATTTCGGCATCCCTGTGATGAAGTGTCTCGACACTCCAAGTCACGATCCCCGAAATGGATCTTGATCAACGGTCCACAAAACTTCATAATCTGATCTCTTTTTTTCTTAATCAAACGGTTGACGAGATTTCGACGTTTTTCCCTTCGGGTTTTCGAGACTCACAATAGTCCCTTTCGGCATTTCGGAGTTCGAGACTTCGTGATGGTGGAGTTTCTGCTTGCTATGTAAAACCTCGAAATAGAAAGTTCGGATGTGACGTAAACCTGCTGACGTCACACGTGGATTGACACGTGTCGAATAGCTGCCATGTGTCACTCTGATTCGTGACTTACATGTGTCTGAAATGTTAAATCAACTTGACACTTGTCATTGCCTGATTGTGCCACGTGTCCTTAGCTGACGTGGTTTGTTGATGTGTTTGTTTCGGGATTTCGGGGTTCGCTACTTCAAAGGTTAAAGTTCCTTTGATCTTTGATTTCCCGGTCTGTGAAACTCCGAAATGGAGTCTTTGACATGCTCTGATCTTTCACCATGCGTCCGTCCCCGATCAATCCTTGATCCAACGTTCCAAATCATTTCGCGATATCGCATATCGCGAGTTCAAGAGGTTAGAGCACTCCTTCCTTTGACCTTTCAGTCAGCGAAACGCTGATCTGTAACCACGTGTCCCTCCCGAAGATGAACGGTCCTCCTACTTTCGGGATTTTGTAAGCCTGCTTCTCAAAGCACTTTAAAGAACGTGCAGGTTCTCTTGGATCCAACGATGGTCGGACTTCGGGCTCAGATCTGACGCCTGAGATCCGTTCTCTTCTACTGCGCACTCCTTCTGAATTCTCGAGCACCGTGCAACTGCTTCTCTCAGTCTTAAAGATATTTAAGTTTGACGTTAATGACAAAAACCAAGTCCTGTGCAAACTGCTAGCCCTGCCAACATCTTTAACATGCATTAAACATCAAACACATCTCCAGGATCTCTAAAAACTTACAACTGAAAATACTAAGCAAACATGACAAATGAACACATGTAGTTTTTGGTCAACATGACCCTGGAAAAAACCCCATGGGGAAAACCAGTAAGAGAGATAGATATATATTGGATATCTTAAAGCAAGAGTACAACAAGGAAATAAATACAAGTGAACCTGGTACAATAGCAACCCATCTCAGGATGTTTTGGAGTTCCTTGTAGATGTGCTAGCTAAATGAAGACTTGCGCCCCTCTTGGTAGCCAAATGCACAGAAGCTTGCGCCCTCAACTCTAGGTGTGACACTTGCCTCCACAAAGGCTCCCAATCTGATAGAGCACCTCTTGCCTTAAACCTTGCGCCCCTCCTTGCCTTATGTGCACCCTCCACAAGCAAATGCGCCCCTCCTCTTTTCTTGTGTGCCCATGTAAACTAGAATGCACCCTCCACCTAGCTTGCACTCCATGGGTGTAGAACCTCAAGCTTGAGCTCCCTTGCTTCCCACAAGTGCGCCTCCACTAGCTTGCTTGCTCTCCTTCAAACGTTCACCCCCTTTGCCTTCTCCAAACCCTTCTTCCTCTCTTCACTCAATTCTCTCCAGTGAAAGAATGAATCTCTTCCTTACCCTTTTGCCTCCTTTAGCCTTCCTTAGGCCAAACCTAAAAGATGAATGGCTTAGATTAGATCTAGCCAAGTCTAATCAATGGGTGAGATCACTTCTCATAAATTTTACTTAGAAACCCACTTTACTTAAGTTTCCATAGTTTGTTTTATGTCTATTAATTCACCCACTTGTGAATTAATTGTCACTTTATGACTTAAGTGACAAATTTCACTTTATGACTTAAGTGAAAAATTTCACTTTATGATTTAAGTGAATAAAGTTAATGTGAAATTAGAACATAAAGTAAAGGTACAAGGGTAATAGTCTCTCCCTTTGTGTTTAGAGACTCACAAACACAAGGGGACCACTTTTCAAGGTACCCAAATTTCAACACTTATGAGATGAATCATGGCAATGAAAACTACGGATTTTCCCTTGTTTGCTTGATGGAAAATGGTCACAGTATCCTCAAAGCTCAAACCAATGTTTTAAAACTTGGACTTGGACTCGGATTGACTCGGACCAATCTGATTTCAATGAGCTGGTTTACTAAAAAATACATAAAATATTTAAATTTTAATGAAAAAATTATATTTTAAAGATTCCAAACCATGATTTCAAAGAATTATTGAAATTTCGAAAGAAAGCATTATGAATAAATGAGAAAAATCATTTAAATGACAAGCAATGCTCCACCATCACTTATATTGGGATCCTCATCATTAGTATCACTCTTTGCCTCTTTCCTAACCTTTGTCTCTATCTCGATCCTCTAGGGACATCAGTCAACACCACCCTATTTTGATGAAATCGCCTAATCCAAGCCTTATAATACGATAGAAAAAACTTAACATGATTAATCAATGATTTTGGTTTGAGTGAAGGGTACATTTTTGGTAAGGCCGTGATGAAAGAGTTCAACAATCAATACCACCAACATTAAGGCACATAAAGGGCTTGGTGCTCTTGATTAAATGCCAATATCATACCCTCATACATGATAGAATCCAATGAAAATGTTGCAATCCCACCAATCCTAAAATCCTAAACTCTCATGTTTACTGAATTTTGAATGGGATATGAAATTCTACTTTCTCCATATGAAGTCCATTGATGTTGGAACCACTCTCAAACATCCTGAAACATTTCCTTCGTATTTTATTTTTATCCTTTTACTTTAAGAATTTAACATTACCATTAGTTGTGAGCGTTTTTGATCAAACTGTGTGAGACAAAACTCACTTTTGCAAAATGAGAGTTAAAAGACCAAGAATCTGGTTAATAAGGTGACATTGATGCAGACACGGCGATAATTTCCAATTTATTGCGATAATTTCAATTTATTGCG
Source organism: Picea sitchensis (assembly GCA_010110895.2). Lineage (NCBI taxonomy): Eukaryota > Viridiplantae > Streptophyta > Pinopsida > Pinales > Pinaceae > Picea > Picea sitchensis. Next base: position 111,256 of record SNQJ01S0018374.1, on the reverse strand, counting down.
ATAATTTCATTTTATTGCGATAGTTTGAATTTATCGCGATAAATTCAAATTATCGAAATTATTGCGATTATTTCAGGTGATATTATCGCTGAGGTTGGTTTTGGCGATATTATCGTGATAATTGTAACACTTTTTTTCCTTGAAAAAAAAGCGTAATTTTATTTATCCGAAGAGAACCGAATTACATTTTGTAGGTTCCATAAGCAAAACCCAACCATGGGTACGGTATCAGAAAAAAGAAGTCCGAAGGGATAGAGAAACTGGCTATAAAGCCCACGGAGTAAAGAAAACAATACAAAGAGTTGAGAACAATCACTAATGAGGAGCAAGAAAACCTACCAAGAAGAGCATGCCAGAAGAACAGATGCCAGAGAAAATCCCTTGATGCTAGAAGGACTAGGTCAGAGCGGTATGTAGCTCCCATATCAAGAGAACCAGAAAACATCGGTACCAGTGAAGACCCCTTCAAACGCCAGAAGAGGAGAGACCAGAAAGCCGCATGCCCCCAATAAGGACCTCAAAGTGCCATCTCCTGCAAACACCGCACACCCTTAGCGACTACGTCAAAGATCTAGCCTAGAACCCCTTCATAAATGAGGAAGAGAAAGACACCAATAGCTACTGATAGAATACCAATTTGAGCATACATCAAACCCTGAACAACTAGCAAAGCCAGAGATAAAACCCTAGATGATCGAAGCAGCATAACCAAGCAAAGCCATCCATGCAAGAACGATCGACTGCAGACAAGATTTGACGGAAAATGATGCCAAAACCCAGCCCTAGAAAGAGTGGCAAAAAAAGACGGATCAATTAGATCCGCGCCTAGAAAGACAGAACCAACCATGTAGAGCTTGAAAACAAAAAACCTACGCGCGCGCAGAGAACCCCCGAAGAACGACGTCCGAGAAGAAGAAGATCAAGCTGTTGAAAACGAAGCAAAAGGGCAGAAGAAACCCTAGGACCGGATCCACCTCCCAACAAATCTGCAAAATGCGGAAAGAAACGCCATAACCAGGCCCAAATAGCACCTGCAACAGGCGAAAAACATTGGAATGAGGAAGAAACATAACCATCGGGCCAGATCCATGACAACTCAACCCAGGAAAGTTGCAAACGGTGACGGAGATGCCGAGAAAAACAGACCACGATAGCTGTAGCTCGGGCTACGGCTAGGAAAACCCTAGCTGCAACCTTCATCCATAAATTTTGTCAAAATGCGATACGTGTAACATTGCTGTATACATGAGCATAATAAATGAAATCAAATTGAGATCCATTCTCTTTTAGATTTTCTACCAAAGGACTGAGCAGAACATTTTGAATTTGTGAAACCCCATTCATCTAGTTTAACACTAGAGCAGAATCCCCAAAGATCTGATTCTTGAAACATTTCTATCCAGAGCACATTTCATAAGCAACCTTAAAGTTGTGGATTCAACATAATTATTAGATCCTTCACTGAACCTTGCTTTAAAGTTTAAAAAGTGAGCATTTGAAAAAAACAATATGCCTCCATCATTGTTAAAATGACTTTGGAAGGCTCCATAAAAAATGCCCCAAGCCAATGACTTGTCTATTGTGATCTCATTAAGCTAACCACTATTATCTTGAACAATATACCTATGAGCCAAAGCATTTATTTGAACATAAACTTGAAAAGGTTGCAAATACTTATCCTCAAAGATGATCTAATTCTGTGCTAGGCAAATGTCCCATGAAACTGCACATGGAACTGCTTTGAAATTTCTTAACTCTCTTTTTTCAAACCAGAAATGCAGACTTTCTTCAATCAAAATTCCATGACACACATTTGCTGTACCTGTTAAATTTTCAACGTCTTTCCACAAATCCTTTGCATAGGGACAATGAATAAATAAATGGATTGTTGTCTAACAATTATTTCTACATAATATGCAAATCCCTGAGCCATGTCTATTTTCTTTTCTGAAGCATCTCTCAAGTCAACTCCACCGATATTTTTATCACAATCAACACATCCATTTTATCTATTGGCAATGCAAGCATTTCCACTGAGTAAAGGGGATGGAAAAGTCAAACTTGAGGAGTAATTTTGAGCATGCTAGAGGTGGATTGGTTGGATGCTTTCAGTGCAATCCATTCGACAAGATTGACATACTGTGCCAATTGTTACACTTGATTTTAGGATATATCTCAATAGTTAAATAAAAGATGTAGTTGGTAAATTAAGGACATTTCAAATGATATGCCCTATAAATTACTGTTTGGTATATCTGTTCTTCTTTGTCTTTCTTCTAGAAAGCGTTATACAAATATGCCAACATATTGATCAACGATATGGGTGTAAAGAATTGAAACACAAAATACCGATCCTATATCGATCATCAAAGTCAAGCGTCTAATAAACCTCAAGTGGTGGTAATTGGGAAACATGTCATGACTCATAGTTGATATATAAATTGGCCTTAGTTACATTTAAATGTAGAACAAAAGATTTTTTGTCTATTCTTGTTGATTTTTCCCTCTAGAAGATTACCAATTTACCACTATCCATTTTGTTGGAATGACTTCCTGTGTGAAATTTCAAACCTCTAACTAGGGAAGTACTCATTTTTAGTCTTTTGGTCATTGATCTACATTGGAAGTGTAGTGATCTGTATTTCTAGTCTCTCATGGGCATCGACACCCATTTTTTGTTGGATTTTGCTAACATATTTAACTTTCTATTCAATTATTGTAGTTAAATTTCACTGTGTAAGGTGCCATTGTAAGGTCTTAGGTCTTCTCTAGTTGTTTGTATCAAGAAATCCCAATTTTTGGAGAAACCTTGCAAATGCTGGGGGTTTTAGCCAGTGTTATTGAACGTCCATAAGTTTCTCATCTGAAGTTGAAAGCATGTTGTATGACCCTTTAGTTTGGGGTGTGTTGCTGCCTTTATACACACCTAGGTGATGTGGAAGAAATCCTCAATCCACTTCTCATTATTTTGCCTAGGTTGGAATCTGTTGGCATTACTTCTTCCCATGGCAATTAATCTGTTTTGCATTGCATTAAGTTGGGCAACATGGTTTGATTCCATGGCTTCGATCATTTCAGTTAACTCTTTAATGGGATCTGCTGAAGAAGACTTACTATCTGAAGCTACTGCTTTGTCCTTATACTTTGACTGCTTAGAAGTGCCACCCCTTGTGAAACATGGAAGGTTGGACTTTCCTGATGCTTGCATATTTTTGTCAATCTTAGTTGCCATCTCTTGAGCGACTTTGAGGTTGGTGGGTTCCTTATCTCTTAACTGATATCTCATTTCACCACCAAAGGCCTCAATATAATAAATCAAGATGGCATATTCAAGAGGTTTGATATCTGTATGCAAGCTTGAAACCAATTCATTGAACTTCTTATTAAATTCTTCCATTGTTTCATTTTCATTTTTCCTTATAGTATCGAGGGCAGCTAACAAGTGACAATGATCTCTTTTCTCCCCCCATCTCTCTGTGAAGGCATCTAAACGATCTTTCAAAGTTTTAAACTTATCATATGGACAATCTTCATACCAGTCGGAAGCATCATCTTCTAAGGATAGAACAAATAACTTCATTTTGACATCTTCATGATCGTGTGCAACACACCCTTTATTAATGCATTTCATAAAAGATTTAATATGAACTTTAGCACTAATAGCATTATTCCCTTGAAAACTAGGTAACTTTTCAATTGTTTTTTTTGGGATTGCATGAAGATAACCATTTATATTTGAAAAATCACAAGGATCATATATAGCCATTTCTAAAGTAACAGTATTATTAGCAAAAAGCAAGTGAATATCATAAATGGACTTGAATCCTAAATTACTAAGGATTCTACGAGAAGAGGCTTTGGCCAATGGGGGTAGTCCCTAACAAAATATACTAAGGCTTGAACTAATCTAAGTACAAGAAATAAATCTAGGAGTTTATTGCAACAAAGACAACTGCAACAAAAGTAACTCTATACCAGCAACATATATCATTCATTCACAAAATAATAGCTTATGGAGATAGATATTCAATTAAAAAATTAATTTCATAAAAATATATTCAAAGGATACAAGTGCTTGCAAGTAAAATAACATATACCAAATAGATACTTCAAGATAAAGTAATGATTTGCAAAAGTGAATACTTGAAGCAAATTGCTTCTTAAAATATAGAAAATTAGAGCAGTGCCAAATAATGAGATCGTGTGTTATGCTGCTGAAAATGTAGTGTGCCCTGTGGAGATTGTTGTTAGAGTAGATTTATTTTGTGTATTGTTCTTGTTGCAATAAAATCCTAGACTCTTTTTCTTGTACTTAGTTTAGTTCAAGCCTTAGATTATTTTCTTTAGGGACTGCCCCCCTTGGCTTCGCTAGGAGTTGGCCTTGACGAAGGAGTTGAGGATTAGGTGACAACACCTTAAATCAAACTTGTCTCCAAGGACACACCTAGTGGATTGAACGTTTCTTCCACGTTACCCGGTGTGTGTATAAAGGCGGCAACACGGTGCTACCAAATTAAGTTATTCACTAGCACAAATATAGGTTGATTTTGGCATTTTCACTAAAAAAACCATTGATTTGTGTGTACATATATATCCACACAATTTAGTGACATGTTTGTGGCTAAGTTGCATGAAACTTGGAAATGGGTATGGTTTCCAAAATGGGGTCAATGTCGGGAATGCTAACCCCCAAAATTTTAGGAAACAAGAAACAACAAAATGAAAAAATAATAAAATAAAAAAAATAAAAAAATGGATATTTAAAAATATAGAAACTTATGAAGAAAAAGTTAAATGAAACATAGCCAACACATCAATGAAAGTCTCATTTATCTGATGTCCAAATTTGGCCTTATAGGTTAGAATATATAATGCCAAAATACAAAATGAGCTATACAAAATTCTGTTAGCTCTGCAAATTCTTCAAAATATGATTTGAGTCAGCTTCCAATACTTTTCATATGGATCTTGATCCAATTGCTTTTTTTGCATATGGATTCCTTTGATATGGTTGTTTGGTTTGCTCACAATCTTCAACTTCATGCCCACCTTCATGCAAGAAATATGAATTCACTCTTTAAGAACCCTTTGTTGAGATTTGGGTACCTTGGAAAGCGGTCCCCTTGAGTTATTGAGTGTCTAACTCAAAGGGGGAAATATTTGACCCTCACCACTTTACTTTATGTTATAAAGTCAAAGTGACTTTATTTCACTTGATTTAATCTCCACCATTGATTGGAGTTTTGGCCTAAGATCTAATTTTGGCCATTGGTTTCCTAGGTTAGCCTAAGGATGAGGCTTAAGGAGAGAAAGGAGGCAAAAGGACATTGATTGTTCACTTGGAGATTAGAGTGAAGAGAGGAGAGGAGAAGAGAAGATTTTTGGAGAGGTGGAGAAGAGGGGCACACTTGTGAGAAGCAAGGGTGCAAGGAAGCTTGAGGGTGCCATCTTGTGAGGAGAGGGCATAAGCTTGAGTGAGGGCGCACTTGTTGGAGTAAGGGCACGCACTAGCAGGCCAGGGCGCAAAGCTTGAGTGAGGGGCACACTTATTGGAGTAAGGGCGCACACTAGCAAGCAAGCAAGCAAAGCAAGGAAAGGATGCATTCTTCCAAGAGGGGCGCAAATCCCAAGGAGGGTGCATTTCCCAAGGAACTCCAAAGCTCAAGAAGGAGTTGGCTATTGTACCAGGTTTCTTTGTTATTTTTCCTTGTTGCTATTTTAGCTTGAGATCTCCATAATAAAATTTCTCTTCCAACTGGTTTTCCCCATGGGGGTTTTTTCTAGGGTCGCGTTGACCAAAAATACTTGTGTAAAGATTTTGTGGTTTGCATTATTTTATTTCAGCAAGTAGGTGTAAAGATCCTAAAGGAGTATTTTATGTTTTGATGCATGTGTAAGAGCTAACTTGGACAGCAAAGCCATCCTCATTAAACCCTTCACAAAGAGGCATCAAAAGAGCACAAAATCACAAGCTTAAGGGCAGATTCAGTGGGCAGAATTTTCAGACTTGGTGGCTGTCCTAAAACGTCCTAAAACAGATTTGAAAACCCTTGAAAACAGTGCCCAAGAAGAGGTCAAAGACAGACCTATTGGGCAGCCTTAGGAACCTCAAAATTCTTCACCCTTGAAGGTTTTCTTACAATATGCACTTCCATTCCCAAAAGCCACCTCTTCACATACCACCTCTAAAGGGGATATTTTTCACTCTGCCTGGCTGATTTCTCCCTAGGAGAACATTTTCTGAGCCCATGGACTATAAAAAATCAGAAAAAGAATGCCCCAAAACTAACCAGAACACTCTCTTCTTGCTGTACATTGCTCTTAATGCGGTAGAAATGGCTCCCAATGCTGTAGAAATTTCATGTTTCCCTTCATCACTGTTGTTACTGCTGTAGAAAGTGCTTGCTGGCCTTCTTCACAGTCGAAACCTGTAATTCAAAGTGAGGAGAAGAGGATAGAAGAAACCCATCCAGAGTTCTGTTTATATTTCTTTCATTTAAAAATTATATTTTCTTTTAATCTTCTAATGTTATGAAGTTTTCAATTTCCATTGCTCTTAATGCGGTAGAAATGGCTCCCAATGCTGTAGAAATTTCCTGTTTCCCTTCATCACTGTTGTTACTGCTGTAGAAAGTGCTTGCTGGCCTTCTTCACAGTTGAAACCTGTAATTCAAAGTGAGGAGAAGAGGATAGAAAAAACCCAGCCAGAGTTCTGTTTATTTTTCTTAATTCAAAGTGAGGAGAAGAGGATAGAAAAAACCCAGCCAGAGTTCTGTTTATTTTTCTTCATTTAAAATTATATTTCTTTAATCTCTATGAAGTTTTCAATTTCCATTGCTCTTAATGCGGTAGAAATGGCTCCCAATGCTGTAGAAATTTCCTGTTTTCCTTCATCACTGTTGTTTCTGCTGTAGAAAGTGCTTGCTGGCCTTCTTCACAGTTGAAACCTGTAATTCAAAGTGAGGAGAAGAGGATAGAAAAAACCCAGCCAGAGTTCTGTTTATTTTTCTTTCATTTAAAAATTATATTTTCTTTTAATCTTCTAATGTTATGAAGTTTTCTATTTGTGGGGGCAGTGTAGGATCCCTCACTTCTCCAATTTGGTGTTTTCAGGCCATATTTGTTGCAATTTTACATCTCCATAATACACAGATCTGCACTCAAAGAATTTGTCCTACAACTAAAACAGAAACACTGAAACATCAATCAAAGCTTCTCTGCAGAAGCAAAAGTGCTGAATGAAAAACTTAGAAATGCAAACACTGCATATCAAGAGATGAGATCAGTCCTGCAAAAGATAAATGCGATCTAAGAATTCTGCAGTGTGAATTACTTGACAACAAGCTGGAAATCTGTGACAACAATCACTATATTCTTATTAAAACAACAGAAGGATCGCAATACTGTCCAAGATAGATTACAATGGCTTCTCTCAAGCCTTCACACACTTTACACTACATGTGTTCACCTCACATATATGAATATATAACCCCTAACTAGCGTGCCCTCTTATCTAGTCAAACTTAACAAGAGGGAAATGCAGTTGCAAAATTTCACTGCTACTAATATGTCAAAGAGAGTGCCCCACATACAAGGGAATATCCCAAGCAATGTGCCCTACCTATGCCTAGAATATCTCTTACACATTCTTCCATGAACGAAATATGTCATAACTGTTTAAAGAATCAGTCATAAAGCTGTCATAACTTGTCATAACTGTCATAGAATCTGTCATAACCTTACATTGACCAAAAATTGATGATGCCAAGCAACGTAAGTGTAAGGAATCTGTAAAACTCAGAAGTGCAACACTGCATATCAAGAGATAAGATCAGTCCTGCAAAAGATGAACTTTGATCTAAGAAATCTGCAGCATGAGTGTACTTGACAAGAAGCTGGAAATCTGTGACAACAATTACTATCTTCTCTTCTCATTAACACAATAGAATGATTACAACACTGTCCGAGCTGGACTACAATGGCTTCTTTCAAGCCTTCTCACTCTTTATGCTACATGTGTTCACACACCTCACATGTATAAATATATAACCCTAACTAGTGCGCCCTCCCTCTTCTAGTCAAACTTGAGAAGAGAGAAAAGCGGTTGCAAAATTCAATTGCTAATAATAGACCTCAAAGAGAGTGCCCCACATACAAAGGAATCTCTCCCAAGCAATATGCCCAACCTATGCCTAGAATAGCTCTTACACATTCTTCCATGAAAGGAATCTGTCATAACTGTGTAAAGAATTAGTCATAAAGTTGTCATAACTGTGTAAAGAATTAGTCATAGCCTAAGTTACGAGGATTCAGATCTGGATTTGGATACAGATTCACCAGTTTTTTTAAAAGCCAAGATCCAGATACGGTAGGGAAACGACAAGTACAATATATTTTTATAATTTAAAAAAATAAAATTTACATAAAAATAAAAATATATACAAATTTTTAAATATATGATGTATATATATATAATACAAAATTTATATACCTTAATTAATAATATATAAGTTATATAACTTAATTATAATAAATAATAAATAACTTATATAAATTAATTATAATATATAATATATAACTTATAGATATACTTATAATTAATAATATATAACTTATATATAAATACCATCTGCATGTCCAAATTGGACCCGTAAAGTCCTCAGGAGGAGAAGAGGGTTTGAAGCTTCCTCGACAGGGACAGGGAGTTGAAACTTATCACAGCAAAGGTGCAACCCGAAGAACCAAACCATGCATTTGACATTTTTTGTTAGCTCAAATGTGAGGCCCAATTACCTGTGAACAAGAACTAGGTCATAATATATATGGCCGTTCATTCGGGAGCAAGAACTAGGTTGGGATGGGCTTTCCTTCCTTGTAGGCACCATGATCGAACAACACAACCCCGGTTGGCTTCTTTTCGTTCTTATATGGCTTCCCACCCTCCCAACTCATTTTCGAAAAGTGAGGTAAGATCAATTCAGTGAGGAGAAGAGATAAAAAGGGGTTGAAATCGACAATTTGTTAGGTTAGGGGCCTAGTCCCTCAAGCTCTACCCTAGGGGCTTGTTGGAATACTCTACTGCTTGCTATAGGCGAAAGACGTTGGTAGGGCATATCTCTAAGCAGTAGGGTTACTGAGCTGTGTTTGAAGATGTAGAATGATGAGCTGCTCGAAAGATCGACACATTTTTATGGATCGATCCTGGGCAGATCTGGATCCAAATTCGTATCTAATCTGAGGATGCGTGGATCTAGCCTCAGAGCTTGACAGATCCAGTAACATAGGTCATAACATTGTCATAACCATGTAAGAGGAATTTGTCATAATCGTCATAGAATTTAGTATAACCTTACATTGACCAAAAATAGAAGATGCCAAGCGTCATAAGTGCAAGGAATCCATCATATAGGGGTGCAAGGGAATCTCTCACATGTGGCACACCCATCTTTCAAGGAATCTCCTTCAACACTCATGTTCCCTCTCCCAAGGAGAACAACTTGGAGCAACAAAAAACTAATGCTCCCTCTTTATGAGGAAGGTGTTCTCTACCAAGTAAGGCTTCTCTTTCGGAATCTCAAACTCCCCCTTTCCAAGGGGTTTTGTTAAACTTAGAATGTCAACAACCTTCAAATCGGTAGAAACATAATTAAGAACAATAGCTCCCTTCTGTAATCTATTTCGCAACAAATGGTATTGGATATCCATATGCTTGGAGTGATCATGAAACATTGGATTCTCAGAGAACTTGATGCAACTTTGATTGTCATAATACACAGTTGTGTTGTTAGAAAGTGTAGCTCAGGCAGGTACTTCCACACGAGGGGTGTCTAGTAGTGTGGAAGGGGCCCCTTTATGTCTAAACAACTTAATGTTGGTGGGGATCACTTAAGTCAACATGAGATTAAGTCACAACTGTTGGATGTGACCTAAGTTGTCTTAATGCTTGATTAAGTCCCCATCGTCGGATCTAGATCTTGAGGAGAAGATCTAAGGGCCAGAGTTGAATGAGAGAAAAGGCTAGGGTTACAAATAACCAAAGAGGCCTCATTTCTCAACATCACAAGAGAGACTCACAATCTAAGCTTGAGAGGGAGTTCTGAGAGTGATCAAGCCAACGAGCTAAGTCGAGCTGGGGCCTCAGTTATCATTGTTTTGCTGAGAGCTGAGCCCAGAGGAGGGCCATACGACTTGTCAAGAAGGACAACCAGATTCACCTCAAGAAGCAACACGAGTGTTTTGTGAAGCAGATTGCTTCTGGAGGTATCAAAAGAAGCTCAGATTTGAAGAGTTAGTTCAGATCCTAACACTGTAATGTACTCATTAACCATATACTCAATAGAAGATCTGAAGTTCTGCTGGTTTTCCTCAGAGAAGTGAGGCTTCTAGAGCAAATCCTTTGTGTATTTGTGTGTTGCTGTGTTTATGCTTCTACCGAGTTTATTTTTAGTTTGAACATATATTTTTTAATGTATTATTGTACAGAACTGAAGCATGCATTAATAAGCTATTGTTAAATCTAAGATTTCATGCTAAAATGTCAACATGGTATCATAGCCTCGTCTCTGACAGAAGCCAAATTCGTCGGGATCGTGAATCTGCGGCTGTGGTTGAGTGATGAGGCAGCCTAGCAAGAGGAGCAACCGATCGATAAGTGGCAGTCGCTGTAGGAGAAAAGTCAGCTGCATGAGAATAGCCGTTGAGGAGTCCAGCAGAACATCCACCGGTGCTGCCTGTGACTGTGAGTGTGGTTTGTGCGTGGAAGTGGAGTCTGCATGGGCTGAGTCAAGATGACGACGGAGGGATTGCTGTAGTCGCTGAAATCTAGCGTGACGGTTGTAGGCGCCAAGAGGGATGCAACGCTCAGATCAATCGCCAAAATCGGGGTCAGCCGCGAGAGGAAGCAACGAATCATGGCATGTGCCGTTGATTGAGGAGAGAATGTCGACGACATAGCAACCAAAGTTTGACGGTTGAAGCAGCCGATAGGTCCGTGTAGGGAGGTGGCTTGAGAAATCAGGTCGAGCAGACAAAGAGCAGCGACCACTACAACCATGAAAGTCGTCAAGTGTGGCGGATCTAGAAGAGTCGACCATCTACAAAGGATCCGTCTGCGTGAGCTGCAAAAGACTACTGGGCTGTGTGAGTGGACGACCGGTTGCAGGTCAATCATTAGCGGACAGAGGCAGTGGATGCAGTTGCAAGGAGAATTCGCAAAGGATTAGAAGCGACCGTGTGGAATAAGCCGCTAGCAAGTAAAGTAGTTGCCGAGTAAAAGATTAGAAGCGACCGTGTGGAATAAGCCGCTAGCAAGTAAAGTAGTTGCCGAGTAAAAGAAAAAGAGCCAACGCCAAGTGAGAACAGGTTGCGGGGGTCGTAAGGTAACGGTCTGTGAAGAGAAAGCAGCTGGACGCTGAATAAGGAGTCGAGTGGGCTGTAGGTGACGGCTATAGTCGCCAAATTAAGCCGCCAGCAAGGAAAAGTCCGTCGGCAGTCAAGAAGAAGGCTGCATATTTACTGCTAGGTGCATCGAACAAGTGGCAGAGGTAGTCAAGAAGGGCTACCAGGTCAACTAGATGAAGGTTGAGGTAAGCCGTCAGTCAAACTTGCAGACGTCGTAGTGCCACCAGGTCAGCGTGATAGTTGGGCAACCCAGGTTAGTCCTAGGTAGGTTCGGGCAGCACCTGGGTAGCGGATAGACTGCCCAAATTTTTTTGGGTAGTAGGCAGGTGCCTCGGGTAGCAAACAAAAGTTTCGGGCAGTAGGCAGAAATGTTGGGCAACATGTTGAGATAGCTGGGTAGTGCCCATAAAAGCTTCGGTCAGCCTAGAAAAGGACCTAGGCAACGATAAGAGGTTGCGAGCAATAGGCCCTAGATAGGGATCTTGGCAGTTGAAAATTTGTGGAGTGGCTTGCAAGTATTGGCAAGCAGGGTGATGAAGAGATCAGGAGGGGGGAAGATGAGGATGCAGAGGATGAGGAGAACCTTGCTCTTGCCTCCAGAAAGGGGATGAAAGGAAAGAAGGCCACTGTCTCAGGTGGAGGTGCCACAGGAGGAGGCAAGCCCAAGAAGGACCTCTCAAGGATCAAATGTTACGTGTGTGGCGCCTTTGGCCACTACGTGAGTTAGTGTCCTCAGGCCAAGAGGGTCAAGGGGACAAAGGGCAAGAAGTAGTAAGTGGCTGCTCAGGCAGAGGAGGAGGACCATCATGAGGGTGAGGAGGAGCAGTAGTTGGCTGCTACAACACGTCGATTCTCCAAGATGTTCAGAAAGGAGTACACCCTCTTCCTTGAGTCAGAGGGAAGACCTAGAGTAGGGTGGTACATAGATAGTGGTGCCACCTGTCACATGATTGGAGAGGAGGATGCGTTATAGGAGTTCTCAGCCCAGGCTAGGGGTTTTGTGAGGTGTGGGATTCACACCAGCATGACAACAGTCAGGGGAGAAGGAACAATGACCCTCCAGATAGAGTCGGGCAGGATTCTAAGGGTGACTGGAGTACTCTTTGTACCAGGCATGAGAGTCAGTGTGTTCTTAGTTGCAGCCTTGGAGGATCAGGGCTATGGAGTTGAGTTTTATGGTCGTGGAGTCCATATTTTCACTACATGGGGAGTACTAGGGATGAGAGTCAGTGTGTTTTTAGCTGCAGCCTTGGAGGATCAGGGCTATGGAGTTGAGTTTTATGGTTGTGGAGTCCATATTTTCACTACAGGGGGAGAAGCTCCATGAGTACCTGTTATGATCGACCACAGTGAGGGTCAGTAGTACAGGATATGGGGGCAGCCCATCTACAGCTCTAGGAGGAGCAAAGGATCAGTTGGATCATTCTTCAAAGAGCAGGAGGCTCTCCTTAGCAGACCCACATGGTGGGAGTGGTCCTAGCTTGATGAGTGGGGATACTCAGATGGCTTCAGTGCAACAGATAGAGGTAGCTACAGTACGGAGGAGGTCGAGTATACAGATCTAGAGGGAGCGTGTCTCTCAGATTTAGCGGGAGAGATTGACAAAGATGTAGATCATGGAGGAGGCAACTCCAATGCTAGTACCTCCCTCGCTAAGAGGGAGTGTTAGAAAGTGTAGCTTGGGTAGGTACTTCCATACTAGGGGTGTCTAGTAGTGTGGAAGGGGCCCCTTTATGTCTAGACAACTTAATGTTGGTGGGGATCACTTTAGTCAACATGAGATTAAGTCACAATCGTTGGATGTGACTTAAGTTGTCTCAATGCTTGATTAAGTCCCCATCGTCAGATCTAGGTCTTGAGGAGAAGATCTAAGGGTCAGGGTTGAACGAGAGAAAAGGTTAGGGTTACAAATAACCAAAGAGGCCTCATTTCTCAACATCACAAGAGACTCACCATCTGAGCTTGAGAAGGGAGTTCTGAGAGTGATCAAGGCAGTGAGCTAAGTCGAGTTAGGGCCTCAGTTATCATTGTTTTGCTGAGAGTTGAGCCCAGAGGAGGGCCGTATGACCTGTCAAGAAGGACAACTAGATTCATCTCAAGAAGCAACAAGAGTGTTTTGTGAATCAGATTGCTTCTGGAGGTATCAGAAGAAGCTCAGATTTGAAGAGTTAGTTCAGATCCTAACACTGTAATGTACTCATTAACCATGTACTTAATAGAAGATTTGAAATTCTGATGGTTTTCCTCAGAGGAGTGAGGCTTTTAGAGCAAATCCTTTATGTATTTGTGTGTGGCTGTGTTTATGCTTCTGCTGAGTTTATTTTTAGTATGAACATGTATTTTTCAATGTATTATTGTACATAACTGAAGCATGCATTAATAAGCTATTGTTAAATCTAATATTTCATGCTAAAATGTCAACACGTGGGACCAACATTTGATTCGTCAATGCTGAATCAACTTGCATAGCCAAATGGCCTCACAAGACGTTGATAGCATTGCCATATACTCTGCTTCAATTGAAGGGAGTGTAACTGATGCTTGCTTCTTGTTGAGCGAGGAAATTATACTTGATCCCAAGATGAAGCAATGATCAAAAGTACTTGTCTTTGTGCTTGCATCTCTTGCCCAAAATCTACAAATCCATCTAACAAGAAATCCCTATCTCCCACATACCTCATGCCATAATGAACTATGCCTTTTAGATATCTAAGCGCTTGTTTGGTAGCTTTTCAATGATTCTTCCTCGGTTCAACCATGAATTGGCCCAAAGTATTCATTGCAAGATAAATATCATGTTTGGTACTCACAAGATAGATAAGGAAACCAATCGATTGCCTATACAAAGATGGGTCTATCAAATTAGAATCTAAATAACTAGATAACTTTAGATTTAGCATCATTGGAGTGGCTAACGGTTTACCGTATAGCATTTGAAATCTCTTAGAAAATCCATTGTGTACTTCCCTTGCCCAAGGAAGACTTCACTAGCACCTTGCCAAACCTCTAGACCCAAAAAGTAATGCATATAAGGCCAATGCCCATCATGTCATATTTGCTTGGCAACTTCTTGCACCATGCGACGAGCTTCTCAGATTTACTAGTAAGAATTAGATCATCTACATAATGACCAAAACAAACAAATTAGATTTATCATATAAATAATTAAGGTTCGAACGTGTTGCAATATTGGTGAAGCCCAACTTTAGTAAGCACTCATCAATTCTTGAGTACCATGCTTGTGGTGCTTGCATAAAGGGCCTTCTTCAACCTGCACACATGGGTACTCGAGGCCTTGGCTTCTAGGCTATGGAGATCTATCCTTGGAGGTCCATGGCCACGACGTTAGGTACGGTTAATAAGGAGGGTCGAGATCTCATCCTTGAAGGATTTTGACAAGGCCAAATTAGTGTTCATGCCACGCCATGTAGGGGGTCGAATCGAGAGGTGTTCGAATGAATTGTTGTGGTATGTGTTTTAAAGTGTCTATGGGTTTTTATATAGGGCTAGATGCAAATTACTTTTGGCTACATTATTACTACTATATTTAATGATAGTTATGTAATCAATAAAATAATATTTAAGATAGAAATGGTATCAGTGGTCATGTATCTTAAATTTAGGTCCTTATTATCCTCATCTTATTTCTGACGATACGTGTTTAGTATAAGTAAAATACTATGTTGCATGGGGACCCGTTCCCCCCAAAAAAACCTGCGTACTCGTCGTTACCGCCTACCGGGGACTTGGGGACCCTTAGGAAACTTACCCAAATTGTTGGGGACTTCATTGGGGACTCGGGGACTTGCTGGCCGTCCCAAGACGTTCTCGACAAATTTCAGGGACGTTACGAACAGATTTCAAGGATGTTCTAGGCAGATATCAGGGATTTTTTTGGGCAGATTTTGGGGATATTCAGGGCATATATCTTCAGTCTTAACAATCATGGAAATTGATGGTTGGACAATAAGATCATTTTTCCCATCCATTATTTTTGTATTGCGTTGAATCTAAATCTGTTGTAAAAGTTGTAGCTCAAAACATGGGTTTTGTATGATGGGTTTTGATTTGGGTTTCTGTTGATTTAAATATTGTATTTTCAGCAACAAGGTTACAAGAAACAAAGTTTCCATGTCAAAAAAACAAGAAATGCAACATCTCAAAGGGCTGATCCTTATGGTTACTGTTCTTGTTCTTCTCATTTTTCTGGTCATCTTAGCTTTTACATATTTAACATGGGTTTTCAGGAGTCATTCAATTATAGTGCTTCCACCATCCCAACCTCAAGCATTGTGAAAAAAATCAGATAGTAGTGACTTCGATTGGGCACTAAATGTTTGAATAAATTCCTATTCAATCACATTCTTAATTTGAAATATGAATCTAATCTCTTTACAGAACCAAAGTGTTTTATAGTGGTTTTCAACACAACCATAAAAATCTGCAAAACCTATTGAGAAGGGAATGCCTTTTATGTTTTAACATGATCGTCATTAACAATAAATATGAGTAAGAAAAACTGCTATAGAGACATTTCTCATTTAAGTTTCATAAAGCTAAGCTGCATTTTGCTCTTGTCTAGCATCCAATAATGAAATGTCACTCAACCCTTTTTAAATTGATCGAGCTTTTTCAGAATTGGCAAGTGTAAGGGCTGTGTATAATACTGTATAGTATAGCTTGATATACTTACAAGCTTGAAGCAACTACAAATCTTTATGGTGAATTTTAATATTTATATATATATATATATATATATATATATATTATTGCCGTCCCCAACCTGCCGTCCCCTGAAAAATTTGGGGGTGCGCTCTAGCTGTCCCAGGGACGCGTCCTCCCATCCCTGCCTTTCCCCCGTCCCGAAAACCAATGCAACATACGTAAAATATGTACATAAGTGTATGAGTTTATGTGGGTTTGTATGATTGTGAGAAAGACTCTAGATTTGCTAGAGACAAATAACAAATGGAAAATCTAACTTTAATTCTTCTATTAATTGAGAGTCCTTAATGCTTGTTGAGCCGCTAGCTATTTATTATATAATTGATCTTTTTAGGTTCTAGCTTACATTATGCTTTTTTAATTCATCCTTACTATTTGATTGTAAGTACTCCTTTTGTCTAAGCATTATGGTTGTCTATATGTATTTGGTAAATATAGTGATTATAATTTTTGTTTTACATACAGTGATTATACCAAATGAAGTGTTCGGTAGATATGTGGCTTTGACAAGGTGATTCTTGTAACAAAAGGTCATTTGGGTTAGGTCATGTGCAAGTTGGCCTCACAAGTTTTTCAAGTGATGCAAGGATTATAAGAGCTTTTGGTAAGGTTTGAATGTATAAGAAAATACGCATTGAGTTAAACCATGCTTGTAATGAATAGCCATTCCTTGAGGTGTGATGAGGGTTGAAGGTCATTTGCATGAAGCCAAAGATGTGATCTTTGTTGGAAATGTGATTTTCTCCAAAAACTAGTTCCTTGATATATTTGGGGTGTTGTCATCTAAGTATGGATAGGACTTGGGGTGTGTACTTGGTTCCAAGGTCTATTAAGTTCCATGTTCTTTGTCTACTACATCTAAATATGTGAATTGTCCCATGCTTATATCAATCATTGCGCATTACAATTGGAAATTATCTATTGTCGTAGCTTTAAGGTATGAGTTGGAAGATGCCATGCCTTCTAACTTAGGTACTTATTATGGGATACTTGTTGGGTATTGATAAATCAGATTTGGAAACCCTAGTTTTGCAAATGTCGAGATCACAAAATAACGAGGGGATCAAATGGAACTAAACAACTAAAAAACCTGCAGAAAAAAGAGAAAACATAACACAAACAGTGCGTTGGAGTTGTCCATTAATGCGCTAGAAGGGGAAAGATCAAGTGAACAAGTGAGAGAAAAAAACAACCAAAGAACAAGAGTGCACCAACACTAGATAACAGGGTGCTCATAGGCTTAAACACTTTATATTAGAGATCCTTAACTCGACCAAAAAGATGATATACAAATGATGTTTGAGTTATGCATATATACACAACTCAAGTAGGCATCCTCCCAAGAGGGGTTATGGGCCAACATAAGTAGGACACACTTGCCAAGAGGGTTATTGAGTCACTGTCATAAAAAGAAAGATACATTGTAACATGTTGATTGACTGAAGGTAAAAAGAGTGGCTCAAGCTGCCCTTGAGGCTGAAGTGACCGAAACTGGTACATCCAATAAAGACCAATATCATAATGTGGAAGGAAGAGATCCATTGAAATATGTTAAGAACCATTTGTGAGATCTATAAAAATAGTGGGACAAATTTTGTGAACCTATGAATAGAGACTACATCAAAGAAGGTGAGAAAATTCTTAGCTGCCCCCACAAGAACAAGTGGTCATAGGCTTAAAAATGTCACTATGAACCAACTCCAATAACTGAGAGGTGGGTCAATGAAGCATTGTCTAGAAAACCACCAACTCCTGGAATATAAACAATGTCTCCAAATGTGCTAGAGTCAATAATGATTTTGCATCTTCGAACAGGGAAGACCTAATGGGCAAAATGCAGTCATATCTCCACCGTAAGGAGTATCCATCAAGTCCAACAATAATGTAGAAGTCTCCATAGAAGGTACATCAGATTGTAACAGAGAAAGAGGTTAATAATGATTTTGCATCTTAGAATAGGGAAGGCCCAATGGGAAAAATGCAGTCATATGTCCACCATATGGAGTATCCATCCAGTCCAACAACAATGTAGAAGTCTCCATATAAGGTACATCAGATTGTAACATAGAAAGATTCAATATAATAGGTTGGGTATCATTTGTATAAGAATCCTCAAAAAGAGATAGTGGAAACGATGCTAGCGGATCATGAATAAAAACTCCATCAATGATCAAACATTGCATTTGTATCGAAAGGATCATATAAATAATATACCAAACTATGGGCCCATGTACTTGATCCAAAAATTTTGAATTACAAAATTGATGAAGTCATACCTTGATCAAGTGTTTGGCACAATAGATCAAACCCATATGTAGAATGCACATTTAGATGTGCACTATAAACTGTGTCAACGACATCATCTAGAAGATACCCATTGCAAACTGTTTCTCTTGCAAGCTACTTAATCCCTTGAAGACAAGTCAAGTAAGACGTGAAGACACAACTCTTTGTAAGATAGCCATTGGTTATAGAGTTCTTCTGTATTAGATTTTCCCAAATACAGGTAGCCTTGTTGATTAGGGCAAAGAAGTTTCTAAGCTCATTAGGTTCAACAAAGAAAAAGGCTATGTGAAGTCTTAGGGGAATCCCCTATATAGACCAAAGAACGAAATCATATCAGCTCTTCTGTAAAATCCCTAGGGTTTTAGGGCTTAGATCCACAACAAACAAGCAACCTAGGACAGTTTTCCACCCAGTAATTTCACCCACACACAATAAGCACATGTATTCAACCGAATCTAGAACATAACCAATGCTTATGTACCATAACACCCGCAGGAATTATACAGAACATACTAGACAATTTAGCAATTAACAGAACATACTAGACTAAGCAATGAACCCGGAGCAACCACAGGGAGACTCGGTGCTGCTGTCCTATGCTGGATCAACCGTCCCAACTGTAGATTAGGGATAGAACCTTGCAGTTTCTCCCTCCATCGTCCTTATGCCTTCGGCCTGTAGGCTAGGGGCTTTAACTGTACACTCACGCACCTCAGACCAACAATGGGGGGCTCGACCCCTCTTCCTGGCCTCTTCAATCTCTTGCGGCAGCGTGGACAATGGTAAGGAACCCTCGGCCTGTCAAGAAAGGTCAGTGAACCCTCCAAGAAGCTCTTGGGCTCAACAACAGAGTTTGCCTACTTCCTGTGCACCTTTTACAGACTCTGGACCTTCAATAGATGAGCTCCTGCTGCAACAATGAACAGAGCTGAGCTAGGGTGAGGCTAGCCCACCGAAACTCAGTGACAAAAGGGTTAAACAACCCTTAAGGAGGACTGAGGTAGCCACCTCCCAAGTCGAGAACAGAAAACTCCTTAATCCTAATCGTGCTCTTCCAATTGAACCTCTCTTCTACTTATGTCATTGCCCCTTAGCTCAATTCCTTCTTTGTGGGTGACTTACATTCCAAGTCAAGTCGGCCTCCTTATGTTTTAAGCCCAAGGTCAATTCCCAAAGGGTGAGTCATTGCCCCTTGGTGCTACCTTGGCTTCTATGTCTCCCCTATCGTTGGGGACTATGGCCTACGGGGAGCGCCCTAAGCCACTTTGTCCCTCCAACAATGGGGTTCAAAGGGGAGGGGATATGACAGTCCTTGTCCTCAAGCAATTGCAACCTCGGACGTTGTAGAATCTGTTCACCCTCCAATGTGGCATCCTCCTTCGGTAGATCCTTCCATCTTATCAAGTACTCGTTTACCGTCTTGTTCCTCAATTGTTTTTCCCTGAATACCAAGATTTGCTCAGGAACCGGGATCAAATGACCTTCCTTGTCCAAGGGTGGTAGTTTTGTGGAAGAAACAACTTGCTGGCCCAAAGCCTTCTTGAGGCAAGAAACATGGAACACATTGTGAATAGTGCTGCCCTTCGGTAGCTCTAACTCGTAGGTGACCTCTCCCACTGTTCGGATCATCCTGTATGGCCCATAGAAATGTGGTTGGAGCTTCTTTGCGCCACTCTTCTTCAGAGAAGATTGCCGATATGGTTGGAGCCTCAAAAAAACTAGATCAGCCACCTCGAAGCTACACTCCACCCGATGTTTGTCTGCATATGTCTTCTACTGATTTTGTGCCATCCACAAGTTGTCCTTTATTACCCTCAGGATGTCTTGACTCCCCTGAATCCAGTCCTTGGCCTTGGGAGTCTTGCCTTTTCCAAATACCAACTCTACAAATGACAGGGCCTCATATCCATACAATGCCTTGAATGGCCTTATCACGATAGGCATGTGGTGGGTGGTATTGTAGCAATACTCACCAAGATGCAACGATCTAATCCACGCCTTTTGCTGCCCGGAAACATAGTGTCGCAAGTATCCCTCAACCCACTTGTTGACGATCTCAGTCTGCCCGTCTGTCTGGGGATGATAACTCGTACTAGGTGTCAACTCTGTCCCTGCCAATTTGAACAACTCATGCCAAAAGGCGCTGAGGAACATATTGTCTCTGCCCCTCACAATCACCCTAGGAAGTTGTTAGAATTAGGGCAGTAAAGCAGAACAAAACTGTCTTTTTAAATTTTCAGTGAGAATAACAACTAAGTCTTATATTCAAAAAAGTAAACAAAAATACACTGCTTAAAACTGAATAGAGAAACAATAAATTTGTCCTCAGATCTAAGCTAGGAGAGTTAGATATTAGCTAATTAGTAGATCTAGAATAATCATCAATTCTAATCTACACTGCTGGTGTAGATCTTATACAGATCAAAACTCAAAATAAACACAGATCTGATCATGAGCAATATAACAAACTTTAGAAACAAGGAATAACAACCAAACTCAAATTAATGCCCAAATCTGATAAAGGTAAGCTGATCTAAGCAAAGACTAAACTATATAAGTAGATGGAGGTTTAATCTATGGATTTGATATAGATCAGATCTAAAACAAGGTTGGACAGATCTAGATCATGAAAACAAATTATACCACAATAATTTGAACAAGTCACTTACCTTGTAGGAGTTCATGCCACACACAAGGGATGTAAAGCCACTTGTAATTATGCTCAGAAAAA
>SNQJ01S0018374.1:18125-90104 GCA_010110895.2 Picea sitchensis | reverse complement strand
ACTGGCATACCTGTCACCATCTTTTGCAAACCTGGAAGTGCGTTGTAGTTGAGATGTCCAAGTCTTCTGTGCCAAAGCTCGCAAGAATTTACTGTCTCGTGAACTAGAGCTTGAACAACCTGACCTGAAATTTTATAAATTCCACTCTCACGAGTACCAATAGTTATAGCAGTGTTTATATCTTTATTTGAGGACCACAAGAGGGCCTTCCCTTTGGAGAAAACTATTGAGTAACGTTTACTTTCTAAAACTGGAACAAAGATTAAATTTTTCTTTAGGCCATGTACATAAAGAATTTCATTAATGTGAAAGATATTACCTGAGTGAAATTGGAAAGAGGTAGATCCAAAACCTTTTATGTCATAGGTGCCATCATCACCTAGTTCTACCTTTGCCTTGAATTTCTTGTCTTGATAGTTTGTAAGGTTTTGTTTGAACCCTGTCATGTGTCTGGAAGCACCGCTGTCTATTAACCAAATCTCCTCTGACTTGGTGATAGTGCCGGAAAGAGCTGAGATAAGATAATATTCCTTTTGTTGTTCTTGCTCTTTGGTGCCAGCCCTGGTTTGTCTTCTTTGAGGCTCCTCTTGAGGTTTAGCCTCTTCAGTGGCAACTGAGGCTTGGAATCTTCCTCTTCTTTTCTGCTGAGAGGGAGGATTCCTGCAATCTCTAGCATAATGTCCTAGCTTATTGCAGTTAAAACATTTAACTTCAGATAAATGAGGATTGAGATGAGATAGCTTACCTTGGGGTTTCTTACCTTTACCTTTTGATTTAGGGAACTTCTTCCATTTCTTGGTCTTTGCTGCATGGGCATGATCTTTTAGAATTGAATAATCATTTCTGCTGTTTAGTTTTCCTTCTTCTTCTAAGCAGTCATGCCACAATCTTTCAAAATTAGGTTGGGATTCTCTTCCATTCACGGATGCAAGAAAAACTCTCCAAGCATCAGGAAGTCCATCAAAAGTTGTTTGAACAAGATCATCATCAGCTACAGGAACTCCTATTGCAATAAGCTGATCTTTGGTTTGAGCAATTTTGGAGAAGAAGGTAGCCACTGTATCATCCTTTCCCATTTTCAAGGTACGTAATTGTTTCTTCAAAGTTCTTTTTTGAGTTGGTGTCTTCTTTTCATAGAGGTTTGCTAAGGCATCAAAACAGTCTTTGGCAGTCCTTAGATGACCAATGATGGGCATCATATTGTCCTTGATAGAATAAAAAATGATTCTTTTAGCCTTGGTTTGTTTCCTTCTATATGCTGCCTTGGCTGTGTTTGAGGTGGGTTCTTCAATCTCTCTAGAGATCAACTCTTCTAGATCATTCTCTTCAAGAATGTTTACTATTCTGTATTTCCAAGCATTAAAGTTTGCAGCCCCTACAAGTTTGTCTTCAACTTTAACTGAGGTGGAGGCCATGCTGAGATCTGACTTAGTTTAGATGCTGTTGATCTCTGCAAAACAACCCTAACATAGAGGATCTGTGCAGGCTCAAGAATATCCTACACCCTAAGCTCTGAAATCATGTTAGAATTAGGGCAGTAAAGTAGAACAAAACTGTCTTTTTAAATTTTCAGTGAGAATAACAACTAAGTCTTATATTCAGAAAAGTAAACAAAACAACACTGCTTAAAACTGAACAAAGAAACAATAAATTTGTACTCAGATCTAAAGCTAGCAGAGTTAGATATTAGTTAATTAGTAGATCTAGAATAATCATCAATTCTAATCTACAATGTTGGTGTAGATCTTATACAGATCAAAACTCAAAATAAACACAGATCTGATCATGAGCAATATAACAAACTTCAGAAACAAGGAATAACAACCAAACTCAAATTAATGCCCAGATCTGATAAAGGTAAGCTGATCTAAGCAAAGACTAAACTATATAAGTAGATGGAGGTTTAATCTATGGATCTGATATAGATAAGATCTAAAACAAGGTTGGACAGATCTAGATCATGAAAACAAATTAAACCACAATAATTTGAACAAGTCACTTACCTTGTAGGAGTTCATGCCACACACAAGGGATGTAAAGCCACTTGTAATTATGCTCAGAAAAAATTCTGGATCATAGATCTACCATATAGGTTAGATCTCTTGCCAATAGATGAGTAGACTTTCTTGCCACTAGGAGGAGAAAAACACGTAGACACCACACACAAGTTTTGTGGTTAAACCCTCATACACACATAAAAATTCAAGGATCCAAACCCACACACAGGGCAAGGGTTACAGGCTGCTTATAGAGGGCCGCGACTCAAAGAGTAATGTTCAGAACTGTAATGGGAGCGGCACAACTCAATAAGAAGGGGCCGGATTCATGCTGGAGAAGTCACGACTCAACAGATTTGTCAACAAAGGAAGACGACAGCCTCAAACTGCATAAAAAATCAGCTCAACAACCTCAACGCAGACTTAGCATCAACAAGGAGAGATGGACCTGTCAACAGGAACAACCAAGATTGAAACAACTGTTGAAGGAGGGCCGCAACTACAAGGAGGAGATTTGCTCACCCTTTAAGGATAACATAAGTGTATTACAATAGAGTAGAGAGGGACTCTATTTATACTTTTAGGCTAGGTTTAGGTTAATAAAAATAATGATTAAAATAATAATTAAAAGTAACATGTTTAATTAATTAATAAGTAAATTAATTAAACATGTTACAATTAAAAACATTTATTTAATATTTTTACAAAAATCCCTAAAGCAAAAACAAAAGCCCAAGCTTGGGTGAAGGAGGTTTGGGAAGGGTGACTGGGTGGCAATACTTGTCCATTCATTCTCAAAGTGACCTTTTAAATTTTATCATCATTGCATATGGGGTACATCCCTCATGTGGTTATGCCCGCCTTCAAGGAGGGACATATGCCAACAAGCACCAGATCAAAGATCAGGTGGCCTCAAAATATCTCTGGGGTCTTATCCACCAAGGTACAAGACCAAGGATCAACCCATGCCCTAGGCATGGGTACCCTGGAACATTTCCAGGGGCCCTAGACATATCTAGGGACTTTAACTGCTTGGTCCTAGACCAAGAACCCTAGTCATATATTGGGGGCCCTCTCAGGGGTCTTTACTGCTTGGTCCCAGACCAAGAACCCCAGTCATCCACTGGGGGCCCTTACAAGGGTCTTTTGCCATGGCACTGACTGTTTGGTCCCAGACCAAGAACCCTAGGAGTGCACTGGGGGCCCTAGATCTCAGCTAGGGTCTTTGCCATCCTCCCGGAGAATGGCTCTTGCAGCTGCTTCAAATTCAACAGTAGTCCGTGAAGTCTGAATATCTATCTAAAGAAGAGATCCGCCACATGTGGGGCTTTGTACTTAGAGGATATGGCAAAGAAGTGAGCGTACTTGGTCAATCTGTCCACCACCACATAAATGCAGTCCTTGTCCTGTACCTTCGGAAGCCCTTTGATGAAATTGATAGAAATACTCTCCCATTTCTGTTCCGGAATAGGCAAGGGCTGCAGTAGACCCGTGGGGTGTGTGAGCTCAGACTTGTTCTGCTGACAAGTCAAGCACTCCCTCACATACTAGTAGTAAGACATCCCCCTTGAGACCCTTCCAAGAGAATCTCTCGCGTCCCTGCCTGTAAGTCTTCAGATATCCTGGATGCCCGGCTAATGGTGTGTCGTGTACTGCTCTCAGCCTCAAGATCTTCTCTTTGAGAGTGGATTCTGGAACAAGATATATCCTGCCTTTGTAATAGACGATGTCATATACTACTGTGTACCTGTCATCCTGTATGCTGCCATCTATCAGCTCTCTTGCAAAGGCGTTTTTGGAATACTCCACCAAAAGGAGAGACTTCCAATCTGCTGCAATCTCAGACCTGGCAAATGCTGTAGGTCTCCTGGACAAGGCATCTGCAATCACGTTGTTCTTCCCTTTGACGTACTCTATGTCAAAATCGTATGCTTGCACCTTGCTGACCCATTTCTGCTGCCTCTCGCTCAGATCC
This sequence comes from Picea sitchensis, assembly GCA_010110895.2. Lineage (NCBI taxonomy): Eukaryota > Viridiplantae > Streptophyta > Pinopsida > Pinales > Pinaceae > Picea > Picea sitchensis. Next base: position 86,132 of record SNQJ01S0018374.1, on the reverse strand, counting down.
TTCTGCTCAAGGAAATGCTTCAGACTGTTGTGATCTGTCTTCACCACAAAGCGACCTCCTACCAGATACTGTCTGAATTTGGCCAACACATGCATGATGGCTAACGTTTCCTTGTCGTAGATGGAAAGAAGCCTATCAGTTTCCCCTAGCTTGCGGCTCTCAAACGCTATGGGATGCTTATTCTGCATCAATACTGCTCCTATTCCCTGTCCGGATGCGTCACACTCCAATACGAAGGGCTGAGAGAAGTCGGGAAGTGTTAACACCGGGCAAGTGCTCATCACTTCCTTCTTCCAGTCCAAGTGCAGTGTGGCAAATTTGATGGCTTCTACTTCTGTCATTGGATTGAGCTGGAGGTAGGTGTCCAACTTCTGAACCCATGATCTAGCTGTGTATCTGGAAGAACCGTCATAGGATGGGATGGATAGCTTCCCCACCTTCCGTCTTAGATCAGCGTTCTGCTGCTGCCCTGGGGCTCCTCTAGGCCCTTCCCTGGGTCTGTTTCTGTACTTAATGTTGCAGTAGTCATGCAAGGACATGGCTGCCTGAAATTCTTCTCTGAGTGCCATATACTCCTGGAAGTATGTGGAAAAATCCTCACTCTGGTTCTGCTGTGCTGGCTGATGCTCAATGAAACGAGGTAGGAGAGGTCTAGGTGTCCTCCCACTCGTTGTCTGCTGCACACTTTGCCTGGACATATGAGAATTGCTTCCTTCTGCCTGAGATCTGTTTTGACCATTATCCGGGGCCCCACTGTTACACCCTTCTGCATGAAATCTGGTCTGTCCATTGCCCGCATTGGTGTTAAGGCCCAAAATGTTACCGAGTGGGCTCAACAGTTGTGTGAGGGTGTCAATTAACTCCCTCTGTCCTTTGGCAAAGGTTTCATTCATTTCGTTTTGCCCTTTAGCCAGGTCGCTTAGGATGTGCAGCACACTGTCATCATCTTTGTCATTTCTTTCTTTGTTATGGTCCCCCATGTTCCCTGTTTCTTCTTCTTCTGATACTTAAGGTGAGGGATGTATCCTACGGCTTCATCTTCTTGTCATTCAATCAGCCACAGGCTGGCAAGATCAGAGCTCTGATACCACTGTAAAATCCCTAGGGTTTTAGGGCTTTGGGAAAGGGCTTAGATCCACAGCAAACAAGCAACTTGGGACAGTTTTCCACCCAATAATTTCACCCACACACAATAAGCACATGTATTCAACCGGATCTAGAACAGAACCAATGCTTATGTACCCTAACACCCGCAGGAATTATACATCTGATATCAGTAATATTAGTGACAGCATTCAAATAGAATCCAAATCAGCAGTAAAGAGTATCCCGAACAGTATTCAAGCCATCAAAGTGCAGTACCATCAGTAGCAGTATCAAACCAGCAGTAAACTCCCGTAGGGCTGCTATCACAAGGTCCAATTACCAGCAGAAAGCAGTATCCAAAACAGTATCCAAACCGACAGTAAACAGTGTCCAAAATCAGCAGTAACCCTTAAAGAGGCTGCTGTCCCGATTCAGCAACTCAGGAGTACTAGTGACCAAACACAGAGTTTAAATGCTTATTCCAGCAGTCCTTAGACAGTTTAGCAATAAACAGAACATACTAGACTAAGCAATGAACCTGGAGCAACCACAGAGGGACTCGGTGCTGCTGTCCTGTGCTGGATCAACCATCCCAACTGCAGACTAGGGATAGAACCTTGCCGTTTCTCCCTCCAGCGTCCTTATGCCTTCGACATGTAGGCTAGGGCCTTTAACTGTACACACGCACACCTCAGACCAGCAATGGGGGCCTCGGCCCCTCTTCTTGGCCTCTTCAATCTCCTGCGGCAGCTTGGACAATGGTAAGGAACCCTCGGCCTGTCAAGAAAGGTCAATGAACCCTCCAAGAAGCTCTTGGGCTCAGCAACAGAGTTTGCCTACCTCCTGCACACCTTTTACAGACTCTGGATCTTCAATAGATGAGCTCCTGCTGCAACGATGAATAGGGCTGACCTAGGGTGAGGCTAGCCCACCGAAACTCAGTGACAAAAGGGTTAAACAACCCTTAAGGAGGACTGAGGCAGCTGCCTCCTAAGTCAAGAACAGAAAACTCCTTAATCCTAATCGTGCTCTTCCAATTGAACCTCTCTTCTACTTATATCTTTGCCCCTTAGCTCAATTCCTTCTTTGTGGGTGATTTACCTTCCAAGTCAAGTCGGCCTCCTTAGGTTTTAAGCCCAAGGTCAGTTCCCAAAGGGTGAGTCTTTGTCCCTTGGTGCTCCCTTGGCTTCTATGGCTCCCCTATCGTTGGGGACTTTGGCCTATGGGGAGCCCCCTAAGCCACTTCATCCCTCCAACGATGGTGTTCAAAGGGGAGGGGATATGACATCTTCCAAGAAATCTGCAGTGTATTGTTTCTATATTTAGGTAGCACAAACCTTTGCCAAAAATGCATCTTTAGTTAAATAAGATATTATAATTTTATTAATGTCCAACAAATGATTACAAAAGTAGGTCAATGGGACTAAAAGATACATCCAGTGTGAATACAATGTGGGAGTGCAAAAGCAACTCCTAATTAACCCTGAAAGAAAGAGAAAGAAAGCTAAAAAAGTGCAGCATAGATAAGTGTCTAGTTAAGTGACCAATTGGTCTAATCAAAAGATATATCACAGTATTACAGGTGCAGTGATACAATGTGAGAGTCCGAGACTGGAGAAATATTACTGCAAAGAATGAACAAGAAGATAGTGTTGCATTTTGAAGAGAAGGAAACAACCTTAGGAAGGAAGCCTTACTCTTGTAAAGAGGGTAAATGTTTTTAGAGATACCCAAGGAACCTTAAAATAGAGGTGCAACCCTTGCATACGTGTAAAAACTTAGAATAAGAGAGCTGGGGCCTTGTAGGTGATGACGAGAAAACTTTGGACCCAATGCTGAAGGGAAACATGAAAGAGATGATCCAAACAAACTTTTGGATCAGCTGTTGTAGTGAGCCCTTGAAAGTGGGTTAAAACCCTATGATAAAACCTAGTAAACCCTAGAAAAGAGATGACCCAAAGCTTAGTTCTGCAGTCCTTACGGAAATGCCGCTATCCAAAATCTTTAGATCAATCTCAAAATTAAAGGCTGAAATAAAACAGGTGGTTGTGATATGACCTGCATGAACAACCCTGTAGAAACCCTAGTGCTGGGTGCTCAAATCAATGGACAAAATATCAATAATCAGTGTATAAAATAGGCCCCAATAGCCCTACAAATCAACCTATCCAGCCAGCAAAAGTCCATAAAAAACAGCCCTGATATTCCTCGGATTTGGTTCTCTTCCGGATTCCAAAATCTAATCACAACAGCATGAACAGCTAAGAAGAAACTCTAACAGCAGCAAAGTAGGTAGGAAAGGGCTTACATCCAATCTGATATGATTCCGAGAAATCAAATTTAGAAACCCTAGTTCTGCAAATGTTGAGATGACAAGAAAATGCATCCCAAACTGCAAAACTCATTTGTACAAAATTGTATAAATACTTGAGTTGTGTATAAATACACATTGCAAACCTCAATTTTACATCATTTTTTGATCATTGAGCCAAGGCTCTCTAAGATAAAGTGTTTAAGCGTACGGGCACCCATATCTGGTGTTGGCACACTCTGGCTGCTTTTTCTCTCACTTGTTCATTTGATATTTCTCCTTCTAGACTCAAACCAAAACCAAATTGGTTGTGGCTCGGCTCTTGACTTAACTGGCTTAACCTATCCGATCAGTGATGCTTATTTGCCCAAAAAACACAAACAATAAAAAAACGAAAAAAAATTAATCCTCCCCGTCCAAAACCCTAATCCAAGGCTATATAATTATGCTTCTCCTCTATTGGAGATTATAGAGCTGCAGTGAAGAGAGTTGGTTTGGAGTGAGCTTGGATACTGGTGTAGGGATGATTTTGATGATATGTCATAGTGATTTGTTGTAGTATCACAGTATGGTATTTTTGGACTCTAGAGGCCATTTAGAGCCTCAATGTTTGTGTATTTTGGTTTAGATATGTATCACACTCAGTCCCATTTTGTTATATCCACCCTTACATGCTATATATTATATACATGATCAAAAATTATATATTTAATGTCTGATGGTTTGGATCTCTCTGTCCCTCTCTCTCTCTCTCTCTCTATATATATATAATTAAAATTTGCATGTTTTATGTATTTTAACTTTTAAGTCAACCAGTTTTGACACTTTTTCCTCGGTTACGGTCTGGTTCAAGATTTTGGCTTGTCTGGTAACAGTCTGGTTCCTGTTCTGATAACTTTGTTTTCCATAACCCAGTTTTATGTGTTTGTCTTTAGATGGTAGGTTAGTTTGTTTTCATCTCGTCTCATATCATACACTGGTCCTGATAGTAAGATTTAACTTACATGGACAAAATAGGCAGTTTTGCATATTAAATGCATGGACTTGAATTGTAGAGTTAGGAATTATCTCATTGAAGATTGAGTTGCGTATCGAGGAATAAACTAGAAATATCATTTTTGATCCATCTATTTGGGATATGGATTGGTTGAATTTTGTTATGCCTTGCCTCTGAATCACTATGAAATTGTTTTTGCGTATCATCAATTATTCCTTTATATGCTTAATTAGCTACATAATGTTTTGATACAAAAATTGGTGTTTTTTGGTAGCTATTTTGGCTGATGAGATGGGACTCGGTAAGACTGTACAGGTATGATATTCTTGAATTATTTATTGTACCGAGGTATGAATTAATTGCAATTGACCTCTTGTGTCAATAAGTCATCAGTCACAATTTCATGGATAACTGTGGCAGGCTATCATATTTTTATCTCTACTTAAACATTTGGACAAAGATCCAGGCCCCCATTTGGTTGTTTGTCCAGCTTCTGTTTTAGAGAATTGGGAAAGAGAATTTAAAAAATGGTGCCCTTCATTCACCGTCATTCAATTTCATGGGTCTGGACGGGCAGTCTTATCCAAAAGACTAAATTCTCTGGCAAAGTCTGGTGCACCACCTCCTTTCAATGTGGTGCTGGTATGCTATTCGCTTTTTGAAAGACACAGGTTGGTCAGCATATATGAAGCTGTTAACTGAATATTACTTGCATATGTATCTTGTTGCTTACCTGTCTTCCACTTGAAGTGACCATCAAGTTTGGCTGATCTGATTCTGCTGTTTTGTTGTCATCAACCAGTGCACAACAGAAAGATGACCGTAAAGTGTTGAAGAAGTGGAGTTGGAGCTGTGTTATAATGGATGAAGCACATGTTCTAAAAGATCGGAGCAGTTACAGAAGGAAAAACTTAATGGCTGTTGCACAGAATGCAAAGCAACGGCTAATGCTTACAGGAACTCCGCTGCAAAATGATCTTGAGGTAAAGCCATCTATATGAGCTATTTCACCAGCTATTTTTTCTCTTAGAAGTCTGTTTTTATCTAGTTTGATGTGTGTATTCATCCCGAGGGATTGATTTTTACAATCTTTAGGTACTAGTTTTTGTTCATTATCTCTGGGATGCATTCTCTTCATCAATATCTTTGCTTTCAAGATATTTTAGTTTGTGATAAACAAACTCTTAGCATTTTTTACCAAGAAGATTAGTTACCAAGAGGATTTCTGGATGCATTTTTTAGCGCCCAATTTTTTGAGTAATTTGTTTTTCTGGTTCTTAGCATAATGGATGCATTTTAATTTTTTTTGTATATTATATGAGAAAGCCTGCTTTTACCATTAGAATCATCCAAAGTCTTCTTTATTGTTATCGTGTATTCCCTTTGGAAATATTAATTTTAGTTTATTTAATTTTCCTTTAGAGCTGGACTTATATTTGCATAGGTATGAAGGCGACTTTAGAGACAGTTATGACTCCTTGAAGCTCATATGCAATAAAGTTACATGAGACATAAAAGAGAATTTGAAACACATAAAAAATATTTGGAAATTAATGTGCGGAAAATCCAAGTATCTCAAGGAACTATTCAGATGAGTTTAGTAACAAGCTAGAACAAAATACATTTGTTCTTTAGTCATATCATGAGCTAAAACATATTCTTGAACATTGTTTACAGATGTCAGATAGTAATTTTAGAGTCTCTTGCCACACAAAATAACAGATGGAGCCTATTTTAGAGTCTCTTGCCACACAAAATAACAGATGGAGCCTAGACAAAAAGGTTTGTGGATGGTTCATATCTTCCAGTAAATGTGTGCTTGCAGGCCAGAGACAAGGAAGGAATACAATTATGGGAAATTTTAATCTTTGCATAGTAGAAAGGTGTTAGGTGAGAAAGTAATTGCTGCAGAAACTGAACAGAACACCTCCATAGTGCTATAAATCAAAACTTTTGAGTTTGTTCTTTTGATTAGTGTTTGAATATGGAATCACAAATAGATTCTCTGTTAAACTAGATATGTTAAGTAATACTCCTGTAAATCAGAGTAGCTGTCCCACATTCATTCTTTTAAGTTTTCATGCTTGTCTTTTTGCTTACTTTGGAACTGCTGCATAGTCCTCTTCTGTTGGATGGTGCACAAAAGAGTTGGACATTAGATTTGGCCCTCAACAGTTGATTACAAGCAAGCAAGCTTAGACACAAATACTTCATTTGTTTTTAGCTGTTATTGGATTATGCTATTTACTTGACTTGTAATGGATCAAGATGATGGTTATGCTTTGCTGAGTGTGTTTTCAAGTGTTCTTACCTAGTATGATAATTTCTTCTTTCCTTCTATCCATAGAAAGGATGGTTGCAAGAGTATCATTTCAAGAATAAAAAAGGTGATCGAGTACAGTGTGAATTACCAAACATGTGTAATTTTTTTGAATTATTTGCTTAAAATTTAAATATAGATTGTAATGCCAAAGCTGGTCAGAATCATGCCAATTCTTTATTTTATGTAGCTGTCACCAACGTGATTGTGTTATGAAGTGCGGAGTTTTATTTGAAGTGTTAGATCCTATAATATGCAATTATGCATCTGAAGTGAACATTTTTCCAGGAGCTGTGGTCGCTTTTGGAGTTCATGATGCCAAATATTTTTGAAACTGGAGATGTGGATTTGAAGAAGGTTCTGAGTGCTTCGGCAGAAGATACAGACTTAATTGCTCGTATCAAATCAATTCTGGGGCCATTTATTCTAAGGCGCTTAAAATCAGATGTTATGCAGCAGCTAGTACAAAAGACTCAAAAGGTTGGAATAATGCTAGCAGATTTGCCATTTACATTGTTTGTTAGTAGACACTATTTACTTCTGCTGGTTTCTGGTAGGTTGTTTCTTTTATTATAAGCTGATCTATTGAGCTAAAGTTACTAATATCATAATAAAGCCATTTATTCGTTTGATTCCCAAATAGGATCTATGAGAGAGAATTGGTTGATTATTTGATCCATGAAACACTAGGAATAACTTGCAGAGATATTCATACGTTGGGCAAGCAACGAAGGGAAGTGATTGATGGGATCTTCTGAGAAGAATTCTGCCACTTGTATTCATAGCAGATGCTCTAGTGTTGCTTCAAAAGAGAAGCATGTCTATGAATTCTACCATGGTGGCTTCACAGGGCCCATACTAGATTATTCAGAGAAATCTTTATTATTCTGGATTATGTCTAACAGAAGGATTCATGTGGTTGAGATTTTCTGACACATGCAGTCTGTTTTATACAGGTAGAGTCTCTGACAATGGTGCCAGAGCAGGCTGCTGCATATAAAGAAGCTATCGAGGAGTACCGTGCAGCTTCTTTAGCACGCTTGGCAAAAAGCACAGGGTCTGCAGTAGAGAATGTTGCTGATTTTCTTCCTCGGCGCCAGATTTCTAACTACTTCACACAGTTTCGAAAGGTCTGCAGAAATGCTAATATAGTGGTTTGCACAGCTTGTCTTGTGAATTATATTAAAGTAGTTTATTAAGGATGTAATTGTGTTTTTTCACAGATTGCCAATCATCCTTTGCTAGTTAGGCGTATCTACACTGAAACCGATGTACACAATTTGGCTAGAATTTTGCATGCAAGGGGTGCTTTTGGTGATCAATGCACCCTGGATAGAGTCAGAGAAGAGATTCTGGGTTACAATGATTTTTCATTGCACCAGGTAAGCATACATTTTTAAGTCTCTGGCTATGTGGGTGTCTGTGTGTGCATGTGCATTCAGGCATCTCATGCTTCAAACCATGTTGCATGGACATATACTTAGTTCCATTGTTGTCAAGAAGTTTCTTGACTATTTTACATTCCTTACTGTATTAACTTCGTGCATCGTACTTGGATTAGATTTGAAGAGAATTTATATGTTTTCTGAAATAGCTTTTTCATTTAACATCTGTCCAAGTCTTGTGACTGAAATATGACATTAAAATACAAGCTTATTTAGTGTCTGCCATTTAATAGTAGAATTTGTATGCTTGTTGTTTCTTGATTCCTTCAAGAATTTTGGAGCTGTGTATCATCTTTAGGTTAGCTTTGGTATAAGGTTTCTAAATGTTAAAATATAGGTTTTCCTCCCAAAATAGTTGTTCACGTCATGTAATTGAAATGCAAGAATATGGCACTTCCATATTGAAGTGAACTTTAATGTTAAATGCATGCATATTTTTTGTAATTGGGATTTTGTTGCTTTTTTCCTCGATTCTTTACCACATTTACTTAAGAATTTGCATCTGTATATTGTCTTTGGCTTATGTGTGGAAGCATATTTTACTCACAATATTTCATTGCTCATAAATGTGAACTTTTATGAGCTTTTGAAAAGAGTGTGTCAGATTAGAGACATTTACTTAAGAATTTGCATCTGTATATTGTCTTTGGCTTATGTGTGGAAGCATATTTTACCCACAATATTTCATTGCTCATAAATGTGAACTTTTATGAGCTTTTGAAAAGAGTGTGTCAGATGAGAGAGAGAGAGAGAGAGAGAGAGAGAGAGAACGGAAATGGATTTCATTGAATTATTCACAAGGCCGTGTTGCTTAGGGACAGAGAGAGAGAGAGAGAGAGTACGGATTTCATTGAATTGTTCACAAGGCCATGTTGCTTAGGGACCAAGAGAGAGAGAGAGAGAGAGAGTACGGATTTCATTGAATTTTTCACAAGGCCTTGGATGTGAGGATTGATGAGGCTCCTCGATCTTGGGATCCTTCCAAGATAATAAAGCCGAACCCCCTTGCAGATGGTATTATTAGGTAGTCATCAAACTCGTTATGTTGGTTTATGAATTGATTGAGCAACCTTCACTCTCCTCTTATCACCTTGGAAGCTTGATAGCTGTTATGAGAAATGTGGAAGAATGAAAATAAAATAAGAAGAAGCGGTTGTATTAAAAATAATAAAATATTAAGGGATGATTGTCTGAATAATAGAGTTTATTGATGGTAAAATAATAGAATAAAGTAGGTTAAATAAAAATATAGGGGAGGGGGAGATCAAATAATAGTGATTAAAGACAAAATAATAAGGAGAATTAAAGGTAGAGACTTAAGAGATAAAATGACAAATATACCCGAAACCAATAAGTGTCAATAAAAGATCAAGAAAGCAATGTAAAGGGGGGGTTATGAAAAATATCAGTTTGTAGAAAATAAAGAAAGGCCAAAAGAATAAGGATGGGGGAGACTGAATGGCTCAACAGATGAATAGTGGGTTTCCAGGATTGGCTAAGTTTGTAGCCATCTTCCCGATTGAAATTATTGGGATGCATTTCAATTTCTAGTGCTTCCCGAATGATATGAGAGTAGTGAGGTGCCGATGTGAGAATTTTGGTTTGGTCAAAGCAAAGAAGGTGTTTAGACTTGTGCTAGTGCTCTGCAATCACTGATTTTGAGATGTGGTTGTGGAAATTGTCTGCTATATGTTCTTTAAGGCAAGCTTTGAAAGACCTGCCAGTTTGGCCAATGTACGATTTGCCACAGGAGCAAGGAATTTGGTAAACACTTGGGCCTAGGGTTTGTCTTTGGCAGTTTTAAATAAATGTTTAAGAGTTTTATAGGGTTTAAAAAGAGTCTTAATATTCTTTTTGGCCAGAATCTTAGAAATCTGGTCTGTGGTGCCTTGAATGTAGGGAAGAGACATGTGAGCTTTGTGGAAATTGTCTGCTATATGTTCTTTAAGGCATGCTTTGAAAGACCTGCCAGTTTGGCCAATGCACGATTTGCCATAGGAGCAAGGAATTTGGTAAGCACTTAGGCCTAGGGTTTGTCTTTGTCAGTTTTAAATAAATGTTTAAGAGTTTATAGGGTTTAAAAAGAGTCTTAATATTCTTTTTGGCCAAAATCTTAGAAATTTGGTCTGTGGTGCCTTGAATGTATGGAAGAGACATGTGAGCTACAGGTGGGGAAGTGGAGGGAGAATTACTAGGTTTAGGATTACGAACAAATGAAAAAGCTTTATTAATTTGAGAGGTATAGTACCCATTGGCCATAAGAGCCTTAGCAAGGTGGGTTGCTTCTTTCTCGAAGAAACGAGGAGCAAAGATTCGATAGGCTTGAGTAACCAAAGTTTTTAAAATAGCATATTTTTGGGTTGGGTGATGGTGAGATTGGGCATGAAGGTAGCTATCGGTGTGAGTCTTTTTCCTATAAACCTGATGGGTAAGGGTGCCATCAGATTGACGAGAAATGAGAACATCTAAAAATTGAAGAGAATTTTCTTTTAGGATTTCCATAGTAAATTGGATATGGGGTGAAGTGTTCTTAAGATGGTTAAAGAAAGAGGTTTCTTTGCTCCCCATTTCTTCGAGAAATGCTCTTATGTCCAATGGGTACTCTACCTCTCAAATTAATAATGCTTTCCGATCTGTTCGCCATCCTAAACCTGGTAATTCTCCTTCCACTTCCCCACCCGTAGCTCACATCTCTCTTCCCTACATTCAAGGCACCATGGACCAGATTTCTAAGATTCTGGCCAAAAAGAGTATCGAGACTCTTTTTAAACCCCATAAAACTTTTAAACATTTATTTAGAACTACCAAAGACCAATTTGACCCTATGCTTGGCCCATGTGTTTACCAAATTCCTTGCTCTTGTGGCAAATCATACATTGGCCAAATTGGCAGGTCTTTCGAATCCCGCCTTAAAGAACATATGGTGGACACTTTCCATAACCACATCTCAAAATCAGCTATTGCAAAACTCTTTCACAACTCAAACACCTTATTTGCTTAGACCAAACCAAAATTCTTGCATGAACACCTCACTGTTGAGATTTGGGTACCTTGGAAAGTGGTTCCCATGTGCTTATGAGTCTCTAAGCACAAAGGGGGAGACTATTACCCTTGTACTTTACTTTATGATTCTAATTTCACTTTGACTTAGGAGATTTAAGTCAAAAGTGAAATATGTCACTTAAGTCATAAAGTGACAATTAATTCATAAAGTGGGTGAATTAATAGACATAAAGCAACTAAGGAAAGTGGGTTTTGTTAGTGAGATTTTTGGATGAGATCTTACCCATTGATTAGATTTGGCTAGATTGGATCTAGGCCATTGATCTTTTAGGGCTTGGCCAAAGGACGCTAAAGGAGGGTATAGTTCCTTTATGAGCTCATTATTCACTTGTGAGAAGAGGAGAGGAGGAGGAGAGCAAGGGCGCATTTCTTGAGGAGATAGGGGCACACTTGCATGAGGGTTTGCCCATTGAGTGAGGAGAGGGCGCCATAGCTTGGAGGAGGAGCTTCCATGGAGGAGGAGGCTCACACTTGAGTGAGGGCACATTCTTTGGTTGAGGGTGCACTTGGAGGAGCATTGGCACATTTCTTGAGGAGAGGCACACCCATTTGCATGAGAGAGTTGTGTGGGGGTGTGTGCATCATTTGAGAGGGAGCCTTAGTGAGGAGCACTAAGGGCGCATGCAGTGGGAGACATTTGCTAGAGGAGAGGGTACACCAAAGCTAGGTGCGCACCACATCTTGGAGGAGGGCGCAAGCTTCAAGGGAAAAGGCAAGGGTCATTCAAGCATTCAAGTGAGTAAAGGATCATGGCATTTCAGTGTTAAAGGCAAGCTCAAAGCAAAGGATCAAGATAAAGACAAGTAAGCAAGAGGAAGAAAGGCTCACCAAGGCAAGGGGCGCCTTACTTTACAAGGCTTGTGGGAAAGTCTTCGAGGAACTCCAAGGTACCAGACAATGGTTTCTATTGTACCAGGTTCACTTGTTTATGTTTCCTGTGTTGTACATTTTGCTTTGAGGCCTTCTATATATATCTGCTCCAAACTGGTTTTCCCCATGGGGGGGTTTTTCCAGGGCCATGTTGACCAAAAATCTATGTGTCAAATTTATGCATGCTTAGAAGTGTAGATCAACATTTTAAAGTTCAAGATCTAGAGGTAGTGTTATGTGTTTTAATGTATATTGCATGTGCTAACATTGAGTAAAGAAAACACTTGCAAGGGCACCTTAAAAGAACACTTAACCATCAAGTATTGAACAGAAAGTTTGGTGATTGTTTGCTGTCCTAAAACAGCAAGAAAAAATAGCCACACAGTTGAAACTTAGAGCCATACTAAGGTCAAGGAGATAGACCTTAGGTGGCAGCCTCATAGGACCTCAGAAAATCTACACTTACTACTCGTATCATTAAGGAAGCTCTAGAAATTGAAAAGCATCCCAAAATTTCAATTGAGAAGATGGCTACTGTTATCATAGGATTTGTACTTGTGCAAAGCCCTCCACAAGATCCTAATCTTGTGTAACAATTGGAAGTTTCTACCACTGTCACCTAAGTAAACACTTCCCTCGTTCACTCGTTTTAGTGATGGAAGAAAATCCAACACAAGGGAGGCTACCCTAGTGACCTCAAGGGATCAAATAACAAAATTAGCTGAGCCTACAACCCTCTATCTTGTTCACCTTAAGATTAGGTCTAGGTCTAGGAGAGGTAAGAAAGATACCAAGGTAATTGATTCACCTGTATGAGACAATAAACAATCGAAAGTGTAATATAGACAATTACCAAGTCGTATAGCATAATAATCAACACTAGACACTAGATGGCAAGTAAAACCTACTGCTGTTGTAAATTCGCAGCAGTCAACCAGTTTATATCAACAATGAAAGATTAATAACAACAAAAAGAAATACAACCCAGAAAATTCATAATTGACCCCCAACATTTAGCTTATAACATGAGCAATAATATTCAATTGTTAGAACAATTTTCTGGGCAAGTTTTGCCACAATATTAAGTGAATTTGCAGCAAAATATGCAGCTCTAATGGCTGTAGCAAATAATTTATGACAACAACAAGTAAACAAGTGATTTTGCCAAATGTTGAGGTAGAATTAGCTTGCATGTGATGTCACAAATCAACTTTACGAAAGCGTTTTGAGTGAGAAAAGGTTTTAAATCTAATTAGGGTTTTAACCATCATTTGCAATTTATTAGACTAGTGCCATTTTCCTTTTCTTGGGCAATGGGGTCAAGCAAAACACCATGGAATTGCTAGGTGCAAGAGAAATGAGGGTCAATTAGGGCATATAGCCTCATAAACCCTAGGTGTTGTTTTCTCCTCTTACCTCTAGCGACAAGATTTCATTAACAATATTAAACACTAGGGTATAAAGCCTCTTAAGCTCTAGCACAAAACCTTAATGCTTCAACAATTGATGACAAATGAAAGTAGGGAGAGGAATAAAGCCTCTTAATCCCTCCTAGGGTTTCAAGTACAAGATAACATGCAACAATTAAGCCTTTAAAAGAGCATATACCAAGATATACACACACAACCAATGAAACTTGAACAAAGAGGACTTAATAAGCAAAGCGCATGCATGAGGAAACCCTAGATCACCATCCAATCATCAACAAGAGAAAATTGTCCAATGAAAATCCTCCTCCTAGTGGTGCGTACTAGATCCAAGAGAAAGAAAGAGAGCGAAGTTTTCTAGAGTAGCTCTCCCACAAATGTGAGGAGATCTGATGATGATAAAATGAAATGAGCACCCCCTTTATTTATATGAGGTAAACAAGTGCTATTGTCCAGAAAATGTTATTATTTTAATTTACAAGTGGGACCGACCCCTCCAAAATAGCCTCTACAACAATAACAAATGCAAATATAAATCCTAAAGCCACACATGTGGTGACGTCAAGCCTCCTAGGGTTGAAGGAGGGCCTCCCAAGGTCACGTGTTGTCATCCAAAGCGCAAGCAAGGTTGAAGAATTGCCATGCCACCTCAAATCATCATGTGGTGTCCATGTGGTAGGCAAACCCCAACATCTCCATCAAGCCCTAGCATGACGTCATCATAAAAAAGGCTCAACGTCCAAGGTGTGAAGGATGGTATGCATGGTGTAAGAGGGTGTACATCATCTCTGTATGTTGTCCAAGCCAAACCAAGTGCAACATCGTCCATCAAATGGCTGGGTGATGTGTGTGTGCACTGTCCATAGTATGGGCTTCTTGCCCATAAGTTTTGCCATCATGACTATATTTGTCAAAATCAAGCCCATTTGCCCATCGTCCAAGGTCGTGAAGATGTGAGAGCCAATGTTTGAATGTGTCAAACCATTGGGTGACTCAATACTTTGCATCACATGTGCCATATCCTGCAATAGAGGCACAACGTCCTAGGTGAAAGCCTATGGCGTCCTTCAAGAACCATGTCAGGGGCATCCAAATCAAAACAAAATATGATATTAAGTAAAGTTGATGTTCCTAAGATATACCGGTCCTTAAATCATGGAACATACGTTGTTTTAAGTTACCAAAAATAATTCACATGATGCATCCCCTTCATATTTCACATTAGCTCAGGACTTTATGGAAGTTGGCAAGTTTGAATATGGGAGGACCTTATCTAACCCTATTAGGTGTGCCAACCAAAACAGTGAAAGAAAAGACCCAAGTAGAGGGGAAAGTAGTGAAAGAAAAGAACCCTTCAAGAGTAAGTGTGATAGAGGTACGTGTTGGGCTTACTTCATGGCTTATGGTGTCATTGAGACCATTTCTATGAGCGCCTTTGTGGAGGGTGTGCTTGCTCTTGAGTTACCACTTTCTAAGCGCTACGTTTTTCCAAACCCCTTAATCTGCCTTTTTACTATCCTCTTATCATATTTGCAAGTCCCCTTTATAAGGTTTCAAGCTATAGCATCACTGCTTTGGGATTGGGGCGAACACGAAAAGTGTAGAGCTCAAGTTTGGATTGGCTTTTAAGAGTCCTTTGTTATTCTTTCTTTCTTTCTTTAGAATAATTTTTCTTTATTCTTCTTTTGCTAGCAGATGTAATAAACCTTTGGGCCTTCAGCCCCTCTTCTCATGACATAATGGACCATGACCCATTACTGAAGTTTAGTACACTGCGATAGGCTCTAGGATGAAAAGTGTTAAGTATGGTGGGGAAACAAAATATTACCCTTGTGATGGTACCCCAATAGTACCCCTTTTCCATGGGGTGGTGACAACACGAGACTAGGGCACAAATGCTAGCCACCAAGTTGAAACAAGGAAACAAACATAACTTCTTGAGCTTATGATCCATTATCCAACTTCAACCAATGATCCTGATTCACATCCCTAGTAAATTAAGCACAACACTTTGCATGAAAGGACTAACATACCTCATGGTGACGCTGGCTTACCATCTCCCATACATCGAGTTGACTGGATGTGATCGGTTTGGTTGATTTGAATTTGAAGTACAAGAGACAATTCGAGGGGGGGTGTTGGGTTGCATCTGTGGACAAGCTGATCATTGTCATGGTCAGGATCACTGTCTTCATTGCGAGCCATGAGACATGATCTCCTCTAGTTACCCCTAGGCATGGGGGATAACAACTACAAATTTCGTCAATCCTGGAAACCCACTATTCATCGGTTGAGCCATTAAGTCTTCCCCTCTCTTTCTTCTTTGCTTGTGGTTTAGTATATTATCTTCAAAGTTAACTCCTAAATACTATTTTCTTCAGTTCGTTACCTCTATTCCCCCCCTCCCCGCTCCCTTCTTGTTCTTTTGGCCTTTCTTTATTTTCCACAGATTAATCTTTTTCATAACACCCCCCCTAGATCGCTTTCTTGATCTTTTATTGACACTTAGTTTCGGGTATATTTGTCTTTTTATCTCTTAGGTCTAT
The DNA here is from genome assembly GCA_010110895.2 of Picea sitchensis. Taxonomy (NCBI): domain Eukaryota; kingdom Viridiplantae; phylum Streptophyta; class Pinopsida; order Pinales; family Pinaceae; genus Picea; species Picea sitchensis. Next base: position 70,067 of record SNQJ01S0018374.1, on the reverse strand, counting down.
ACCTTTAATTCTCCTTATTATTTTGTCTATAATCACTATTATTTGATCTCTCCCTCCCCAATATTTTTATTTAACCTGTTTTATTCTATTATTTTACAATCAATAACCTCTATTATTTACACGGTGATCCCTTAATATTTTGTTATTTTTAGTACAAAGACTTCTTATTTTATTTTTGCTTTTCCACATTTCTCACAACGGCTATCAAGCTTCATTCTATAATCTTTTAAACTTTTATGTGTCCCTGATGATGGGTGGAGTTTCCACTCGAAATGTTGGACGTTCCATAATCTTCTTACACACAATTTATCTCCAGAAAACTCAAACAACATAAGCAAGACATAACACATATTTAATGGCGGGCTTTCCACTATTAGATATGACTCTCTAAGACCCTTCTGTTGGTCCCCTTCACTCACTCTTCTCGACCTTCTGATCGTTGGTTCTTTTGTTGGTCTTGACCTTCCCTCTCAATGATCTTCTAATGTGGAAATCTACATTCTTAGATCCTTTCTACTTGTCATGGTTTTGATTTATTTTCTGCTTTTATTTTACACTTCTTTTAGCTTGAGGCGTGGCACTTTTTCTACATTTGATTGAGTAGCAAAAGGAGTAGTGTTTGCACTCCCACCATGTACAAATATGCATATACTTTCTAGTGAAGTTAGTCTACGCTAAAAACATTGCAAAAAAGATTGCAACAAAGAAATGAAAAGAAAGAGCTGTTAATATGTAGGTTTGGTCTATGATCACGGTACCAAGAATTATTGGACTCATTGTTACGTTCTCTACTTTTCCCACTTCTAGTTGTTGTCTATCCTTCATTATATGATCTCTTAATCTTGTCTTCGACCTTTATCATACTTGCCACCATGTTTGCTATAGACTCTATTGTTTCTTCATGAAAAGCTTCTTTCTAGCTGCTGATTTTAGTTTTTGACCCTTCTTTGATGTGTTTATAGGTTGTACAATGCTTCGTTGGCCATATTGTACGAAATTTCTAAATTTAATATTACCATTAATTACCAAGGCGATAAACTCCTCAAAGCTCAATCCTCTATCTTTGTTTTGTCTTAAAGGGTCATTGGCATGGACATGGAGATATTTTCCTATGGGGTGCAGGCCCCTCTTAGGCACTTAGGTGGCTTGAAAACTTCTAAAAAAATGCATGAAACATCACTGGAAATGGTCGAAACGCCCTAGGAACGTTGTGCTTTTCCCCCTCTTTGTTGTCTATCCTTTCTTTGCGGAATCCAAATCTTGTTCTTGTCACCATGTTTTCCCTAGACCATATTGTTTCTTCGTGAAAAGCTTCTTCCTATTTGTGGATCTTGGTTTTTGATCAGTGAATCATTTGATATCCCTTCTTTGGCTTTGATTTTTTCCTTTACTTGCTCGGATAGGTTGTGGATTCTTACTTTCCATTCATCTAGAACCCCCATTGCTACTAGCCTTTACCATACGATTATCTTCAACATTGTAACAAATGCCTTCTTGAAATCTACGAAGCAATACCGTAACTTTGTTATAATTTTTACTTGGTTACTCTAAAGTTCTTCTCCATTCATCCTAGGTGAGCATCAACAGAAATGTCAGAGCTAGGGAGAGATGGAGCACTTGTGTGGGTGATCTTTATGAGGGTAGTTTGTTTTATGAATGCTCTTTACCATTTTTGTTTTGTTGGACTTGTTTTCTTTCATGATGGGCACACTTGCCTAGCTAAAGTAGTGTAGTGCTTTAATGTTGGTTGTTACTCTTGATGTTAGGTGCACTACTTCATGGCCATGGCACATTTATGATGATTTTCATATCCCAATGGTTGGGTGGATTAGTGGAGTGATTCCTCTCATTAATGAGCACTAGTAGGGTGCATTTATGAAGGGGGTTACCCTCTCTCATAAGGGGATGCACTTATTGAGTTTGACATGGTCAAGTTTAACACAACACTTGGGCTTCGTAAGTACCTATTGTAACTGCCCCACTCTTCTTATTCTATAAAAGGAGAGTAGGGCACATTAGTTTAGCAAGTCTATTTGAGGTACAAAGTTAGTGTGTTTACTAGTGTGTGAGAGAAAGTATTTGTAGCGAGTGTGTTAGTTGTTGTAAAATCCTTAAATGATCGAGGGATGTGATATTCTATTAGAGACTGTGCTCACTGTTTTGAATTTCCAAATTGCAAGGTTATGTAGAATAGTTCCTAGTTATCTGCTGTTTTGATTTAGCTCATAGATTGTAGTATTTGTACTCTTAAATTTACTGAATATTTTTTAAGTAGAAGCAGATTTAATGTTTTGGTAGGTAGTTACTAGACTCTTAGTTTATAGTTATAGGTTGTGCATCTCTGAACAATGGGTTAAACATTTAACATGGTATCAGAGTGAAGAACCTAAAATCTTCCAAGGTTTTTGTGGATGGAAAGTGTTGCTGCATGTGAAAGGGAGTTGTCAAAGGGTTTCAGTGCGGCTGATGCTCGAGCTTCAATGATTGAAGTTGATCTGTCCCTACGAGAGGCATGAGGTCTTGTGATAGGTTGTTGGGTGAAGATGCCCATAATCTTTTAGTTACTAGAAGGTTGATTTTGACTTGAGGTAGGTGATGTGCAGCTGGGATAGGTGCAAATCTGATTTATTTTTTGGCTGATATGTTTGTTAAAATGTGCTTTTAGGGTTTGCAACAATGACTAGTCTTGGTTTTCATGAGTGTCATATGTTGGAGGGGGCTTCCAAGTTTGTACTATGGAATTGCAGGGTGCACAATTTATTGGAGGAGTTTGATCTCAAGGGTTTCATGAAAGGAAAGGTCACTAGCCGTGCCTATGTTGCATCACTGATTGAGCATAACAAAAGGTGACGGAGGTGAAATGAAACATCCTTGATTTGGTGAAGTACCATTTGATCCCTCACATAACGAAGAAGAAATCAATGAAGGACATGTTTAATACCCTAGTCACACTATACCATAGTGTGAATATTTCTTAGAAGATGCTCTTGAAGAACAAGCTCATGACCATAAATAGATACATTTCACTGAGCTTCGAGGTTTGCTCACTTTTATCGGGACCAAGGTGGAAGATGAGGTGTTAGTGCCCTTAGATTTAAATGGGTTCTCCTTTTGTTGGGATAGGAGAGTCTGTGCTTGTAAGAAGCTTCCCACATTTTAGAGGCTTTGGGATGATTTCATCTAGGAGGAGACCAAATTGGACACTATTTTAGTTAGTGTGGAGGTGTAATAACCCTAGGGTTTTTGAGCTAGAAAAGGGAGATAAACCATCTTTGCAAATAAGTTAATTTTGCACAATACCACAGTTTTTCCACCATAAACAGGGAGCATTTATAAACAACCAACATATGAATATAATTCAACACTAATTTTCAGCTTTGTAGCATAGTAATAATACCAACAGTAAAACAATATCCAATGTCCAGTTTGCTACTAGAATTCAAGAACAATCGACAGTACCAATAGATCTTTAGGGGCTGCTGTAGTAGCTACAATATTGTCCTAAAATGCCCAAAGAACTTGAAGATGTTTCCGCTGAAATGTGTCTGCTATCCTTCTTGTTCTTGGCGGCTATTTGTTGTAGGAGTTCCCCTTAAAGAGTGTCGCCCAGCCACAAATACCTCCAGCGATCTCCTAGCACCCTTCCTAACTCCTTTCCAGGTTGTAATAGGCTTAGAATAGCCCCTAAACCTCCTCAACCCTGCAAGAATAGGGGGTGCGACCCTCCTTTATAGACCCAAATCCACTGTTGAGGGCTTCAGTCCTCTCCCAAGTGCACTGTAATGGTCTCGGCTACCTTCAGAAGGCCCAGATTAGGGCTTGATACCCCCTTGGTTGTAGCTGCAACCAATTTGACCCTCAAACATCCATAGTGAATCTCCTCCAAGCTTAGAATAGTTCAGATATAAGGCTGTCAGAAGTTGGCGGACAGGTAGAAAGGGGCATATTGCTCCAAGGTTGAGCTAGGGTGAGCCCAAGGCACCACGGAAACTCAACAGAGAATAAGGGTTCTACAACCCTCCACAAGACTGAGGCAACCGCCTCCAAAGACAGAAAAGAGAAACTCCCAAATGAATTCTTGTGTGATCAAATGTGCCTCCTATTTCCTTATATAGTTTTTCCCTTTGCTTGATCCCCTCCTTTTCGGTGACTTGTCCCTCAAGTTAGGGTCATTAATCCTTGTTTTTTTCCAAAGGATAGTGGACACCCTAAGACTAAGACGTTGCCCTCTTGGTGACCCTTTAGACCCCACGACAACCCTCCCTTTGGGGACTATGACCTATGGGGAGCCCCCTAGGCCATTACGTCCACCCGATGTGGTTAAATGGGTGGGGACATGACAGTCTTCCCTTCTCGAGATTGCTTGTCCTCAAGCAACCACAAACCAGGATGTTGCAAAATATGCTCGCTTTCCCACGTAGCATCCTCTACCGACCAATATCCCCACTTGACACGGTACTCTCTGATCACTTTGGTCCTTAGTCTCCTCTCTCGAACATCCATAATCTCCTCGGGAGTCAACAACATCTGTCCCCTCTCATCTAGCGGCGATAACTCAATGGGAGTAGTGACCTGTGGTCCCCACGCCCTCTGGAGGCATGATACATGGTAAATATTGCAACCCTGTCTACCTGCGGTCAACTCCAACTCGTAAGCTACCTCTCCAGCTCTCTGAATCACCTTGAAGGGGCCAAAGAGGCGTGGCCTCATCCTCTCAACACCACCTCTCCTCCATGGAGACGGTTTAAATGGATGCATTGTCAAGAACACCACATCTTCGATCTCAAATCTATGATTCACCCTGTGCCTATCTACACACATGCTATGTCGATCCTGGGTGGTTTGTAAGCTATCATGAGTGGTATTGTTGCAATGCCTGCCCAAATGTAACCACTCAATCCATGACCTCACGTTATCATGCAAATACCTCTCAGTTCGTCGGTCTACTACCATTGCCTGACCAACTGTCTGAAGGTAATCACTAATGCGGGGAGTCAATCCTGTGCCTGCTGACCTGATCAACCTCTGCCAAGGAGGTAGCTTTGTCATCTGTGCTGCCCATGAGGTCATCGAAAAGTGCGTGAGCTCTGCTGCTTGGTCAATCAATATGCTATGCACCCTTAGTGGATCTATGATGCGGTTTGTCCATACACTCCCCCCTAGAATGGATTAACATTGTATCAACCCTTCCAGAAGAGTGTGCTTGACCTGCTTCGCTGTCAAGTCGTACACTCCCCCATATGTCTTGATAAGGCATCCACGAAGTCCCTCCATGTGAAACTCTCTCGGACTTGCTCATAAGTGGTGAAGTCATCGGGGTCCCAAACTACCCTGTATGATGCGAAGCATCCTCTACTCATAGTACTGATCTGCCTTGTGCTCATATAAGAATTTGTCAGATTATCCCTGATGAGCCAAACAATTATAAACTGTCGAGGCTCGATCAACTCCTTAGAAGACCGCACCCCAAGAGTAAATTCGGGAGAACGCAAACTGGCCATCCCATCTGTGTCAGCTGCTGAGTTGTCAACAACTGCGATCCTAGGTGTTGAGGCTTGAAAGCGTAACGATGAATACTATGCTCGCAAATGATTTCCAAGCTTTATTATTTAACTATATTAATAATATACTAGTAGGTGGGATCCCCTTGTTATACTTATGGCACTATGGTGGATAAGCAACGCTTATATTTTGTTTGCCAAATGATGGTAGCAACACAGTTTTCTACAATTCATTTGTTTTAGATCATGGTTTAAAATGTTTATGGTAATATGTGGTGGTTGGGTTATTAAAACATGGCACTAAATGGCTTTGATGATCTCTCATGAAATATGATAATGCTGCCTTTTGGATGAAAGAATTATAATCAAGTTTGATTTTGATATTGTGTTGTTCATGGCAAAAGTTTGGGTGATCTCGACCCTTGATACTATGGTTATGCACATTGTATGAGTTGCACATTGGGTTGTGTTCCTAGCAAGTTGTCATTTGAAGAAATTTGATATTGGCAAGGGGTGGCACACTTTGAACTATCGCGCACTTTGCAAAAGTAATATGGCAAGTTTGGATATTTGGTTGATTAATGGTTTCAATGTAGTGCTATGGTGAGTTGGCTAGTCGGCTTGGCTCGTACTAAGAATTGAATGAGGATCTGAAGGAAGAAGTGACATGCAATAAATGCACGTCACTCGAACCCCCCTCGAGCCTGTCACCCTAGTCATTCTTGCATTTTTGGCTCTGTTAGTTGCTGCTGGTCAGCCTTGCCCGGTCGTGGAGGAAGTATACAGCCTTGGGTTTTCTCCTCGCGCAATCTTTTATAGGTACGAGGTTTTCTTACTTTTCCATCCATGAGAATTGCTTTGCCCTTAAATCAAATGTTGGCTTTGGTTGCTCGTGGTCTGTGTGATTCTCAAGCTGTTATGATGTTTTGGAACTGTGTTTATGGTTGCATCTTTGGTTTCCTGTGGTAGTTATTCTGAGACTGGTGGCATTAAAAGGTTGGTCGTGGGTCCTTGCTGTGTGTAATTGTTCATAGGGAAATGTTGAGTAAAAGTTGTGTTTTAGCTTGCATTGCCATAGTTCTGTTTTCGGGTTTGGCCTCTCTATTAAAATTGGTTATCTCAGTCTGCCTAAACTATGGGCTTTGCGAATACCCCACTTATAGATTAACATTACTGGTCTCTGTGGCTAGTGTACACACGCCATATTTCGACCCGGTGGGTTTTTATGTGAACTATGATAAAAGATTAGAACATTCCGTGCCTTGTCTTGGCAAAACCCTCCATTGTTGGCTTGCTTGCTATAACCTCGCTGTCACTGTTGCGTGGTAAATGTGATACAATATGAGAACATTGCTACCCAGATTTTGATGGGAGCACTATTCGTGCTTTTTGGTTGGGCACAGGTTTTTATTTGGTCACTCGTTATGTTGTGTTGAGGAAAGGGTTGGCTTCACTTGTTTTTTTTGGAAGTTGCAGTCTGTTGTTTGAAGCCCATGCAATCGAGAGCAATGCTGCAAATTATTGTTTCTATGATTGATTATGATAGGGCACTTATGGAATGAGCTGTTTGTGCCATTCAATTGCCAAACTCTCTGGTCGAACTGCCTCGTTGTCTCTACCACTTGCTATCTTGAACCCTAAAAATTACATTGAAAGCGTATTTACTCCAGTTTGAAGTTGATGAGAGCACTGTGTTTGCTCGGTTACTTGGGGTACGATTTTGTTTGGTCCCTTGCTTGGAAGTTCTGGAAAGAAATATGTACCCACCTATTCATTTGAAGTTACAGTCTAGTGAAGCTTGTGTTCCAGATAGTGAATGTTATTTTTGGTTCAATCATTATGTTGATTGTTAAAAAAGGGGCACCTGTGCTCGAAATGTCTGAGGCTCGACTAGAGTAATAATGCTCAGAATAAGTTGCATTGAACAATGGTTAAATTAGTGATGGATATGAGTTGTTTGGGAGCACTGTGCGTGACCTTGTTGGATTTAAAGGATTACTAATGGAGTTGATGTTATGAATCGTGGCTCAAGGACTATTGTTTTATTCTTGTAGTGATTATGATGTTGTTCGTCATTTCTGTTATATAATGATTATATGGTTAAAATGATCACCGTGGTTAAAAAATTCTGGGTACATCAAATAGTTTTTTGTGTAAAATAATTAAGAGGCGAGCAAGCAATTTGTCAAAGAAGACATCAGTTTGGATTATTGTTTTGAGAACATATTACTGGTTAAATTTTGAAATTCTGGACAAAGATAAATTTTGATTGCATTTAAGATAGCATGTTTTGATTTGTTTCACTTGTACAATATCCATATTGATTCCCTATCATTCTATCATTTTTCCACTAATTACATTCCCACTACGATCCCGATTTCACTTATTGCATCCATGTTCTGTGATATAAATTTAAAAAGAAAAGTCTGTGTGGAAACGAAAGAAGGATAACATAGCAAGGGTTGATGACTGATATTCTTGATATTTTCATACACAGTTAAATTGGTTGGTTAATTTTTGAACAATATTCGTTTATTGATCCCCTATCATTATACCACTTTTTGCTAATTACACTCCCATATTTTCCATGAACCCTATCATTCCCTGTTCACTTGACAATTAATGAATGATGTATTATGGATGGATTTGCATGTATCTCGTGTCAACTTTAGAGCCAATTTTTGATTCATGTAAGTAGAGTGTCATGTATGGTTTATTAAGAGCTTAATTACTGACAAACTGTTGCTACATGATGAGCTTTTTCAGTAGAGGCAACAATGGTCAGAATAACAGAGGCATGGGAAATTTGAATCGAGGCCATAGGAGGCCTAGATTTTCTATCCATTTTGATGTTGACCCGCAAGAATTTAACCAACTGTTCCAAGCTGGGTTTTTTAGTTGGGTTGGCCATGGGATAATGCACCCTCGACCAAAAAGACCCCCTTTCCAGCCTCCTGAGAAAATCCCTGACATTCCCGTTCCTCCACGTGCCTTTGTAGCCCGAAGTCTTCGCAAATGATGGTTGGCAAGAGATTGTCAACCAACCTGTCTCTCATCATCGTGGTTGGCCCACTATGTCCTTGCCTTTACCACCGCCTGTTAATCTCAATGTCCAGATTGCTCGGGTTGTTTCGCTAGTTCAGTGTTCACACGTCAGTAAGAGATTGAAAACTGATATTCCCCAACCTGTGCAAGACAAGGGAAAAGCAGTCGCTTCCCCTTCTTCTCCCTCCACTGATTCCTCGAAATCTGTGTCTTCTTGCCTGCATTTAATGGATGACTGCTCCCATGTGATTAGCGAGATACAACCCCAAGGGTCCAATCAACCACGGACTACTTCAGAAAAGTCTAAGGGAAACAACAGTGAAAAAAAGAAAATTGCCTCACAAAGTGGCAAATACAGTTTTTAAATGATGTTTTATATGATTGCAGTTGATGAGAACAATGCTTAATGTTTTTCAACATTTTTGGACAACAAGCTCTGTTTTTGATATTTTGTGGATAATGTGGATATATATATTCTTTTTTGGATATGATATAAATAATTTCTGATATTTAAATATCTAGTTTAAATGATATTCAAGGGAGTTACAAAGGTGGCATATGGTCAAAATGATTATCTTGTGTGTTATATTTCATGAGTTAAAAGGAAGAAATGACGGGACTCACAAGGGGTCCCACCTACCTAGTTATTATTAATTAAGACCTTTAACTATATTATTATCATTTATTTCTCCTAAACTAATTAGTTAAGTTAAATCAACTTAACTAAAGAAAGTAGTTGAACTACTTCAATTTAGTTGGAAATAATAAAATATGAATGAGAAGAAGAGACAAGAGGAGGATAGAAGGAGAAAACAAGACTAAGGTTTACTCTTTAGTTTCATGAGATAGTTTCAATTTTCATTCATTTATGAGTTTATTCAAAGCCTAATTCTCTTCTTGACAGTAGGGTCTTATTGTAGACAACAAGGTTCAAGACTGAACCAACTTTTCAGACGCTTGTTTTAGAGGTGTTGATTCATCCTTGATAGTCTGTGTATTCTTATTTGTTTGTGAATTAAGTTTCATGGCTAATAAAGGATATCTTGCAGACTCAAAATGGCAGTGGTTTGTGGTAAGCTGATCCAGATTATAAATTTTAGTTTTACTTTACTGTAGGATCCTTTTTGTATGGTGTTCATCGAGAATCTCTAAATCAGACTTTGGTCCATGCCCTCGCAAGGGTTTTGTAAAGAGAAAAYATTTTTGATATCTCAGAATGAAATAAAATCAGATTGCTATTCTGTCTCATATATGTGTATTTGTGACTTGGTTACTTTTCACTTTTGATCTCCATGTTTATTTTATTGCAAAATCTGTGTATATTCCAGAAGCTTTTTTAAATTTTATTTTTGCAACATATTTAAACTATGAATCAACCTCAGTCCTTGTAATTAATACTTGCGGATTGAGAGAATATTTTGAGGCTATAAACCCCCGAGTGACATTCCCAACTATCTTGTTCTAGTCAAGAAAGATCTGAACATGATTCAGAAAGGTAATTCATACTTTTTCCTCAACACCAGGGTCCCATGCCAATCGCAGAGGAACCATTGTGCTGATGATGCATCCCTCCAATCATCATCGTCTGACGACCATGCTCAAATTGTGCCCTCCTCTCTTGGAACTCCCTATCATGGATCATACTTGACCTAGACATCTGAGAGAAGTCATCCCCTGTCAATTCATGGCTATCCTCGATGAGGGAAAAGAAAAACTCCACAACTCCTCTCACCTCGTCCCCATCACAATGCAGATCCATCACTCTGTTGGTCGTCATTCTGATCCAAAGCAACCCATCACCCTGATTAATGCCCGGATCCCACCACCTCATTGGAAGTCTACTACTCCCAATGTCTACTGCTGAAAACTTTGTGCACAACTCCAATAGAATCCGAGATTTCCACTGCGCACCCTGTACCYTGATCACCAAGTCCCAATGGATGGTCTTTGCTGCTACTACGAGGCTACCTATGTCACTCAATTGACTCTGGTAATCCTCCCATGTCTTGCTGAGGGCATCAAACCACAACGAAAGATGCCTCGACAACTGCCTGGAAGTCYGGAGGGTGACTAATGTGTTGGTCAACTCGAAGGGTATGACCCATATCCCCTGATGATATTTGGGAACAGACGTATTCGACTCCCCGATCCTCATCTATTGACATCCTCTATGAGGCGTTATTATCAAGGTCTATGCTGCTCCCTGAGGCTCACCCATCCACTCTTCGATCCTGGGTAACCTCAAATCAAGGGTGTGCTCGAGGCCTTGTTCGAAGGTCTCCTTGGCGGAAACGCTCCAAAGCTCCACTGCCTACTATAGTATGCCAATGAAGACCCTTGCATACTGCCACACACCCCTACGCCCCCCTGTACCATCTGGTGTCCTGTGCGTGCTATTGAACTCAACAGTCTACTGATGATGGCTGTATTTGTATCCCAGAGTGTGTTCATGCATGTCATGTACTTGTCCACAAAATCCATGGACACATATACTTTCTTGCGGGCTGGTCCACAAGGAGGGTGCTCAACTATCTCCTGAGCCTCTAATGTTCTCTGCAAAAGAAAGGGCTCATGATCCTTAAGAGCACAATCCAAACTCTTGGAGTCATGGCTCCTCCTGAGTACTGGCAACTTGGAATGCCCCTTGTCCGAACTCGTCACGAGAGGCTCCTCCCTCATATCATGTGTGACACTCACGCCCGCTTGTATCATGGTTGCCAAATCTGATGGAGTCTCTGTCGCAAGTGGTGAAGAGCGTACCAAGCTCAACTGATAATGAAGCTCCTCAACCTCTCTTGCCTTGTACTCAATAAACTTGAGAGCAAGGTCCCTATCCATAAACAACTGCAAGTAGTTTGACTTCAGTTGCTCTATTGCTTCTTTGCCGATGTGCATGTGAGCACTAGTGACTCAACTTGCCACTCCACTATGTCTCTCCTCTATCTGAGCTCTCCGCATAATATCTTCAATGAATCTACGAGCTCCATTGGTCTTGGTCAATACCTGTGTGATTCGATCCTCGGTCACCAACAAGCGATCTTCCAAGTCACGCAGTGCTAACGATCTCTATCCAACCACATTCAAATGGTCTAGACCATCATTTGTAAGAGTTCTCTCCTCCTCATCATCACCTGATGCACTTGGTGATACCATGCTATGATGGGGCTCATGCGTGATATCGTCCTCCACACATGACTCCTGTGAAGAAGGATCCATGTCCCTTGGTGATCTCTCAAACACCCCTCCTCCGTCATATGTGGGTACTGTCATGCCCTCCTCATCATCAAGTGTGTCATGAGTGGGATGGGATGTTGAATGCTCATCGTAGTTGGGTGCTAGCATACCCTCATCATTATAAGCATCCTTAACGTGTATGCCATCAACCTGTTTGTCAAAGGTGTTGGTGTCATGGATATTGTACGACACTGCTAATGGTGCATGAGGTGTTGTCGTGTCATCATTCTCATAGTCAACCTAAGTGGGACAAGGTGTTGCCCCCTCATTGTTAGTACTAGTGACAGACCTCGTCAACATACTACTGTCAATGGTCTCATCATAGACCATTGCTTGGTCTTCCTCATCATGGTCGGATGCACACTGCTCAACAAGGGAATGTGCTTGTGCCACCAATGGATTCCTCTGCTCTTTTGCCATATCTTCCTTCAATCTTCATCTTGTGCCATTGAAGGAATCCTCATCTAGGCCTTCGGGCCAACTTCCATACTTGATGGTGAAATAGTCTTGAAAAGACATAGCTGCACAAAACTCTTTACCCATTGCGAAATACTCTTGACAGTAAGGCTTGTACTTCCCTATCGCTGGTTCTCACTTTATTTCAGCCATGAGCTCCTTCTTGGTCTTCATCTTTCCAACCTTAGGATGTTGTCCTTGACCTAGTTGACTGCTGCAGATTTCTCTTCCACTGAATACCCCCCAGGCTGGCAAGATCACCAACTCTGATACCATTGTAATAACCCTAGGGTTTCTGAGCTAGAAAAGGGAGTTAAACCAACTTTGCAAATACATTAATTTTGCACAGTACCACAGTTTTTCCACCATAAACAGGGAGCATTTATAAACAACCAACATATGAACATAATTCAACACTAATTTTCAGTTCTATAACATAGTAATAATACCAGCAGTAAATATAGTATCCAATGTCCAATTTGCTACTAGAATTCAAGAACAGTCGACAATCCCAATAAATCTCTAAGGGCTGCTGTAGCAACTATAGTATTGTCCTAAAATGCTCGAAAAAACTGAAGATGATTCTGCTGAAAGGTGTCTGCTGTCCTTGTTCTTGGCGGCTATCTGTTGCAGGAGTTCCCCTTAAAGAGTGTCGTCCAGTCGCAAATACCTCCAACGATCTCCTAACTCCCTTCCTAACTCCTTTCGAGGTTGTAATAGGTTTAGAATAGCCCCTAAACCTCCTCAACCCTGTAAGAATAGGGGGTGCGACCCTCCTTTATGGACCTAGATCAACAATTGAGGGCTTCGGTCCTCTCCCAAGTGCACTGTAATGGTCTCGACTACATTCAAAAGGCCCAGATTAGGGCTCGATACCCCCCTGGCTGTAGCTGCAATCAATTTGACCCTCAAATCTCCACATCGAATCTCCTCCAAGCTTAGAACAATTCATATATGAGGTTGGCAGAAGGTGGCAAACATGTAAAAAGGGGCAGATTGCTCCAAGGTTGAGCTAGGGCGAGCCCAAGGCACCACAAAAACTCAACAGAGAATAAGGGTTCTACAACCCTCCACAAGACTGAGGCAACCACCTCCAAAGACGGAAAAGAGAAACTCCCAAATGAATTCTTGTGTGATCAAATGTGCCTCCTATCTCCTTATATAGGTTTTCCCTTTACTTGATCCCCTCCTTTTAGGTGACTTGTCCCTCAAGTTAGTGTCATTAATCGTTGTTTTTGCCTAAAGGACACTCTAAGACCAAGACGTTGCCCTCTTGGTGATCCTTTAGACCCCACGACTCCCCTCCCTTTGGGGACTGTGACCTATGGGGACCCCCCTAGGCCATTACATCCAACCCTTCGATGTGGTCAAATGAGAGGGGACATGACAGGAGGAGAGTTAGAATCTAGCCCTCATCAAGAAGATGAGGAGATAAGATAAGATAAGATAATTTTATTAATGTCCAACAAATGACCACAAAAGTAGGTCAATGGGACTGAGAGCTACATCAAGTATTACTACAATGTGGGAGTGCAACCGCAATTCCTAGATAATGTCGAAAATGTCAAAAATAACATAAAGAAAGAAATCTAGAGTCAAGTAGTCTTAGAAAGTATATAACCATGATAACAGAGAGAGTGAGAGAGAGGTCCGACGATGAGTCAAGGTCTCTCGGATCGGATGGTCTAGGTAGAAGGGGGCGAACTGGGCACTGACTCATTGTCGGAGTCCTCGGGGACTATCGAGAGGTTCGACTATATGATTTAGGGGGGGATGTAGGAGTGGGGGATACTCCTACCATTTGAGGCCGAAGGAAAGAAACTCCGAATAAAACTCTAGCAGCTCGTCTGAAACTGGGAGGTGCTTCGATGGATGGGATATTCCTTGCTCTGGAGCTGTTTGGAGCTAATCCCTCTAACTCTCTGAGAATGTGTGGATTGATGTGTCGTATGACACTTCTAAATCGATGTTGATGATGATGATCTGTCTCCCTAAGCGAGAGGATGAGGAGAGACACGAGGTCCCAACAATTAACTGTCTAGTGTACTTTGGGACTCAACCCTTCGCTTGTTGCTTCGGTCTGATCGGTCAGCATGAAAGTATGAGGTGATCGTCCTGGTCGTCCCAAGGCGGGGTGTGGTGTGTAGGAAATGAGATATGTGGCAGAATATCTCTTTCATGAAGAGGGCTAGGCATCTTTGGTCCTGGTACCGAAAGAAAGTAGAGAGTGAGCCCCCTGAGTCCCTATATAGGCAATGGTAGCGCCTTTGATCTCATAAGGACTTAGGAGGGGTCATAAGGGCAAGGGGGAAGAATCTTGATCTTCAGACCATGGGAAGAAAGACTAGATGACCCACTATGCAAAAAGAAAGTCGAGCAACAACGAACGCAGTTTACAGGGAGTGCAGAAGCTTCGGTTGGATCGAAGGAGTTAGCATCTAGACTTGAGACAACTTTCTCTATGATATCGTGCCTTTCCACTAACACTGCTTTTAGTGTAAGGTGGTACGTGGATAGTTGAGCATCTAGACATAACTTTCAACAAAAAGAGTTTTTGCAAGCTTCAAGAATGACAAAATGGGATATAGGTGGAGTTGGACAATGGTGCAACTTATCCAATTATTGGAGTGCACTGTCTCTTGCCACATGCCTTTAGGCGATGTTCTCGAGTTGAATGATGTTTTGTATTTTCTTGGTTTAAGGTAGAATATTCTTTTAGCTTCTTGCATGACAAAGCTGTAGTGCTTGGATGAGTTTGATGACCAATGTGTGATCTTTAGAAAATGTAGTCTTAACCCTAGTTGAGTTTTGGCTCAAGGAGTGTGTGAGGGTGGCCTTTATAGGTTTGTAGTAAATGTAGTGAAGCATGATGCTTTAGTGCATAAGAGTGACAATTGGTTAAGGTTTGGCACAAACAATTTGTCCACCAACATTATAGAGCATTACCTCTCTTGAATAAAATGGTGTAGTGATTGTCACACTTAAAGATCAAGAAGACAAGTGCATGCAAGTGTTGTGCCCTTAACAAACATGCCAAGGCTACTCTTCCAAGTAGTGAGCATAGATAAATAAGGATTCTTGTTTTGATTCATTAAGATGCGTGGATTGATGTCTTGAGCTTCTTTGACAAGAAGTTTATATTGTCTCTTTTAATGGTGATTCCTATAGAAAGACTTGGGTGTATTTTATGAAGACTAAGGATGAAGTGTTTACTAAGTTCATAGAGTTCAAGGCTTTGATTCAGAATCAGATAGGTTGGAAGATAAAGGTGACAAGGTTTGATAATGAACGAGAGTACACCTCCAAGGATTCTGTTGCCATTTGTAAGGAAGCAAGGATCAAGAGGGGGTTGGAATTACCTTACAACCGACAATAGGATGTAGTTGTAGAGAGGAAGAACTAGTCTATCATTGAGACAACCAAAGTAATGTTCCATGGATTTTCCCATGAGTCTTTGGGCAGAGGCATGTATACAACTATCTAGATTCTGAACAGATGTCATTGCAATTTGATGAAGGACAAGACTTAAGAGGAAGCCTTTGCTGGTGAGAATTGTTATAATTTTAGAAGTTACAGTGATCTTCTTTAACATTCATTAACAATTGCATGTAATAGGATCACTGAAAGATAAACAATCACAAAAGACAAGATATATCCCGGGAAACCCTCGTGGGGAAGAAAACCCAGCGACCAATTCTTCAGTATAGATTTTGTTGGCACAGAAATTTGAATTTTCAATTTTGGTCATTTTTGCAGCGTTAAGTTTTGCAGCACTAGCGAACTAGCTCAATTCGTTGCACCTGAAGTTTTGGTCATTTCATAGTGCTTGTTAGCTGATTGTCAACGCCAGTTTTGTGATAAAAATATGGAACTCTTGGCAAACATTTATAAGTTTGGCGAATAAAAATTGGTTTACATAGCCCATTTAGGTCTCGGGTTTATAGCAGGGTTATAAAGTATTTTTCATAAAAAAAAATAATGGGCCCGAGGCCCAATCTCCAACCAACAACAACACGAGTGCTCATACATAAGTCACAACACATAAGCCAACGCTCAAGACCAAATGCCAAGCCACCGAGGAGAGGAGAGTATAATGTGCACAACGTGTCGATAGGCATTGTATATAATGGTCCATATAAACAATTCAAAATGTTTTTACGCCAACGATGTGGGATATATATCCATGCCACAAGGAAAAATAAAAACACAACAATGCCAGAGTTTTCCTGTAGTCAGTTCATTAAATGTCCAAGTGCCAAGGTTTTGACACGCATATTGTGGATTCTCTTCCCCGAAACAAACAATACACAAGGCGTCAAATGAAGGACAAATCAGCCAAATCGCTAGTAAATTTACCAGTTAGTGATCATAGTAGACGCCATCTGTTGAGCGGGATTACCAAGTTGAATGCCCTAGGTTTGTGGTCAGATGCCAAATGTCAAGTGCGCAGATAGATGGAGTTTCTTCATGTTCGAAATTGTTTGCAGGAGTTGTGCTCTTGACAGCTGGATCCTCAAGCGAGCATCAAGCTGTAGTTCACCCATTGGTGACATCATAATCATTCGATATATAATATCGAGCCTCTTCGAAAGAGCCCTTAAATGCTTTTGAAAGGATGGCATCAACTACTGCATGATCTTATAGGTAGGGATAGTCCCTTCTTGGAGACCATTTGTGTGCCATTTGCTGGTCTCGCCATCCTTCTTTGGCCTTCGTGTCAAGCTTCTTCCTTGGTTTTTATGCTGTTGTTGTTGTGTATCAGGAATCTTTAATTAAGTTGGGATTAGCATATATTGTGTCTGCACTTGCACTGTTTGATGAATACACCAATGACTTCTTGTATATGAGAGAAGGATCCCGCTTTTCAAGCCAGGCCCAAGTACCACAACCAAAACATGCCTTTGTTTGGAACCTTATCAAGACAATATTCACTTAGCAAGGAAAGATCAAATGGAAAGAGTGGCTTTATCAGCCCAGTTAATGAAATGCCATGTCCCCAACGCTGAAAGTCTTTGAAGAAGAGCACACAAGCAAGGAAGACTATGCAGATGTGGGATCATCTTTTCGAATCATATGAGCGTAATGGAAGGAACCTGGTTGAGGACAATATAATTAAACTTTCAGACATAGAGGAGTGGAACCATACTGCGAAGTGCAAAATACTCAGTGTTGGGTTACCTCCTTACTCTATTTTGCAGAACCTTCTTTGTTCTGCAAAGCTTGATTCAGCTGGATTTCTGTTTACCGATGGAATTGAGATAACAACCATGAATCGAACCGAGGATCGATTGTTTGAGTGGTTCTTTGAGCCATTAATGATCATAAAAGAGCAAATCAAGGCCAGACAACTTGAGGAGAGAGAAGAACTGTACTTGAATAAATTGGTCTTATTAAGTGGTTTTCCATACCGTATGAAAGGTTGGCAAAATGGTGGCATTCCTCCTCCAGATGATGTCAGAAGAGTAGAAGAGAGGTCAAAACCATTACATAGTTTGCATATAGCTAAAACAGGGTCGGAAAGTTCAAGTCAATTAGAAAGAGTTTTCGCAGCAAGCTCATACACGCTGCGAAACTGTCGGAAACAAAGATTTCACAGCAAGTTTCACATGGACGCTATGAAACCACACAGTCAGCTTGAGACCAAGACGTTTTCAATTGCCAGTTGGAGGGAGCATGCCAAATCACCATGAGGACTCGAGGAATCATCTATTTTGCCACCCAAACTCATGTAGTTTGTTGAGATTTGAATGCATTAATTAATTAAGGAACTGAACCCAAAAATCTAGGAATTAGTTTTAGTTTGTTGTAACTGTTTCTAATTTGAGGGGAATCTGAAGATTTCGAATCCTCAAGCTATGTAATCATGATAATCTATATATTGGAGACAAGAGGAGGGTGAAAGGGTCTGGTTCAGATGCTCGAGAGAGCTTGAGGATGCAATAAGTCTATTTGTAAGCCCGAGGGCTTGTTTGTAATCATTTTCTGCCATTGGAGATTCATGAGAGCAGTTATATTAGACTATTATACTCCTTTGTTTCGATTTCTCTTTGTCATCTCATTTGAACATAGTGCAGATTTTGAGGATCAAAGGCTGCCTTTGATTAATAGATTCTTGAATAGTAGAGGATCTGCTGTAATTTGCCTATTGATCACTGTTTTTCTGTTCAAGTACCTTTAATTCACTTTTTGCAGAGAGGATCCCTTCCTGGTTGTTGTTTTGCTTTTGTTATCTTTTCCATTCTTCTATCCATCATTACATAAACCATTATCTAGTATGCAGTTTGATTGCCTTTGATCTATAGGGTGTTTATGGCTCCATGCCCAATGGTGTAGCTCACTGATTTGCAGTAAGTTTGCTGCCATCTCCCTTTCTCGATCAGTCTAGCTAATCCATCTACCGAACCTCATTTAATCATTCTATCCTAAGATTCAAATGGGTACTGGGCTTATCCTTCTAGCAGTCTAAGGGTGACTCCTAGTGCTAACAGATTCCTTCAACTGATACAATGTCATGTTATAGCTCTCCACAAATAGACCAAGACCAAGATACCAAAGACTAAGAAACCAAGACCTCCTGCAATAGACCTCCTGCGCTAGACCTCCTTTGCCATGCTCCAAATACACAAGAGAAGGCGAGTTGTTTGTGTATACAAATGAGAGGAACTCGACCTCTATTTATACACATAACTTGACTCTTGAAAAGATGCAACCCTAAAAGGAGCTGTTTTGAATTTTACAATAAGGATAACAATAACATAATAATTTCTTTTGAGTTGATTTATACAATAAGATTACAATAACCTTCTCGAGGTTTGACCAATACAAATACAAAAGAATATCTTCCGTAGTTACATCAAAATATCAACACTCCCTCTTAACTAGGAAGGTATTCTTTGTTGCCACACGAGCTCATGATCATTGACTGTTGAATATTGAATCTATACATCAACGGATAACCATAGTACAACATGACTTCACAGCCAATGCATCCAAGGTCTGTGGGTAGCTCTCAAATAACTTCAACATGTCACCATGACATCCACTACCCCGCAATGCATCTGTACCTCATCATGTGCACCCCTGTGACTTCACAACCAATGCATCCAAGGCCTGTGGGTAGCTCTCAAATAGCTACAACATGTTCCCAAGACATACACTACTCCGCAATGCATCTGTACCTCGTCACTCCCTCTGAAGAGGGACCACGCCAAGCTTGTCCCTGAAGTGCTCGAACTTTGTCCTCGACAGTGGCTTGGTCAACCCATCCGCAACCTGCTCATCGATAGTCACGTTCTGGAGCCACACTGCTCCCCTCTGCATCATATCCCTGATATAGTGATATTTGATCTTGATATGCTTCGATCTGTCATGGAACACTGGATTCTCTGACAACTTCATGCAACTTTGGTTGTCACACCAAATGCAAGTCGCCTCCAGTTTGAGACCAAATAACCCAGACAACAGCTTTCGAAGCCACACTGTTTCTCTACATGCTGCACATGATGGCACATATTTAGCCTCAGCGGTATTGAGTGCTACACATGACTGCTTCCTATTGCTTCATCCCGATCGAGGTATATCTCGCCACGGGAGCAATTGTCTCCTCATAGTCAATGCACTCCTTCTGAGAGAATCCTCGAGCCACAAATCTAGCCTTATACTTTTCAATACTGTCATCAACTGCATGTTTTGTTTTGTAGATCCATTTTGAACTTACTACTGATATCTCCTTCGGTTTGGGGACCACTTCCCAGACATCATTCTTTACGATGGACTTATATTCCTCCCCCATGGCATCCTTCCATACCCTCTTTTTTGCAGCCTCTTCATAATTGGACGGTTCTACATCCATGATATCACACGAACATGCCACATAGCTGGAATACGGTTTCGGCTTCTTACTTTCCCTGAGATATTTTTCTGGGGCACCATATCTTTCTGCATCTCTGATGAGCTCCTGTGCCCAAGCTGGTCTTCTCTTGTGAGAAGGCATCTCTGCTAGCCTCTGAGGTTCTGCCATGTCATTATCCTCATGAATGACTTCATCCGGTTCAAGTTTTCAACTGCTTCTTCCTCTGGAACTCTAGTAACTTCATTCTCCTCATGAACCTCTTTTGCACAGTCTTGTTTTGATTTGCTGAAAGATGCACTCTCATCGAAGGTGACATCTTGGCTAATCTCAACTTTTCGGTGACCGGGAATATATAACCTGTATGTCTTCGATGTGTCACAATAACCAACAAATATGCCATTCTTTCCGGATGGATCCAATTTTGTCCTCTTTTCCTTGGGGACATGCACAAATACGGGGCAACCAAATATCCTTAGATGGTTGACTTTCGACTTCTCTCCTGAAAACATCTCCTCTGGTGTCTTGTTTTCAAGTACGTTGTGGGGACTTCTGTTCTGCACGTACACTGCAATCTTTGCTGCTTCTTCCCACACATGCATAGGTAGATCTTGATCATGGATCATAGCTTTCACTGCTTCCATGATCATCCGATTCTTCCTTTTTGCTACTCCATTCTGCTGAGGATTGTAGGGAGTAGAAAGCTCCCTCTTAATCCCAACTTCCTTGCAATATTCTTTGAATTCCTCTAAAGTGAATTCTCCTCCATTATCTGATCGCAAGGTCTTTATCTTCCGCTCTGTCAGGTTTTCTACCAGTTCCTTAAATTCTTTGAATTTTCCAAACACTTCATTCTTTTCCTTCAACAAATAGATCCAAGTTTTACGCGAGTAATCATCAATAAAAAACACATAATATACATACCCGCTTAGTGAACTTGCTGACATCGATCCACACACATCTGAGTGCACAATGTCCAATACTCTTTTGGCTCTGTTATCGTTGCTGGGAAAGGAGTGCTTCACGTTCTTTCCTTGTGCACAACCTTTGCACACGTCGTCTGGTTTTGCCTGGATCTCTGGTAGTCCCGTCACCATCTTGCTCACACTTGGTAGGGCCTTGTAATGTAGGTTATCAAATCTCCTATGCCATAATTCACTGGGATTAATGCTGTATCTGATCGCCCTTTCAATTTGTAGAGTCCTCCCTCTTGAACTTCAATCACCACATCATCATCAAAAGTCTTCCCTCTAGGCCACATAAGAACTTGTCCATCAACAAATGCAACGCTGTAACCCTTCTCATCCAATGCTGAAATCGAGAGAAGGTTCTTCAATCCAGGAACATAGAAAACTTCCTTCATCTTCATTGGCTTTCCTGAGTCTAACTTGTAGGAGGCTTCTCCTACTCATTGATAGTCCACCAGCCAAATGTCACTTCCATGAGTGACAGTTCTTGTAAGGGCTGAGATAAGAACATACTCCTCATCACTTGATTCATCTTCCTATGCAACCTTCTTGGGTGGCTCATCATCTTCAACTATATGAACATGATGCCTTTTACCTCTTTTCTTTTCCCTTGGTCTCTGAATGAGGGAACGATTTCTGGCAATGTGTCCCTTTTTCTGACAACAGAAACATTTGATATTTGGGTTATTTCTTTGGCCCTTTTGAAACTTCTTGGGTGAGGAGGGTTCTTTCTTGCTCTTTTCTTTCTTGGTGTGGGTAGCTAGGGCTTGATCATCATCTGTCATCTTCTCTTCTCTTACTGTCGTCCTTGCTTCTTCTTGGTTGCAATCTTTTCATAGCCTACTGAACTTAGGTAGCTTCCTTCTTGAGAATATCCCTTGAATAAATGCATCCCATGACCTTGGGAGGCCATTCAAGGTGGTCATCACTGATTCTTCTCCATTCACTATATCACCAATGGCTTCTATCTGCTCCTTGATTTGGTGCACTCTTGAGAAGTGAGTGGATGGTTTATGAATTCTACATCCTCACGTTCTTTAACTGAGTTCTCAAGGTCATTCTTCGGTTGATGTTGTTGCCTTCAAATAGTCGGGTTAAGGCATCCATCATTTCTTTTGGAGTGGATAGTGAAGATATGTGATGAATAAGATGGTCCTTAATGAAGTCTGCAATAATCCTCTTTGCTTTGACCATATCCTTCTTGTGCTTTGCTTTAGCCTCATCTCCCTCTGGTTTTGAAACCTCTTCTTTAGTGAATCTCTAGAGCATGTTCTTCTAGGAGGAGGGATACTCTATACCTCCAGGCTTTGAAGTTGTCAGCTCCCTCCAACTTCTCATCAATCTTGGTTCCGGTAGTCATCCTGCCCCTAAATCGCAAATTCTGGATTTTGAAGATTTGATCCAGGGAAAAGATGCGCTCCACTAGGGTGCACTTGCTGGTGGTCTTGTCTTGTCCGACAACCACTTCTATCAAGAAAAACGACTCCTTTTGTCTTTTAGATCTGCGAATTGTGTTCTATTTAAGCATGTTCTGATACCATGTTATAATTTTAGAAGTTACAATTATCTTCGTTAACATTCATTAACAATTGCATGTAATGGGATCACTGAAAGATAAACAATTATAGAACACAAGATATATCCTGGGAAACCCTCGTGGGGGAGAAAAGTTAAAACTCAACAACCAATTCTTCAGTATAGATTCTTTCAACCAGTGCAATGTCATGTTATAACTCTCCACAAATAGACCAAGACCAAGATACCAAAGACTAAGAAACCAAGACCTCCCGCACTAGACCTCCTTTGCTATGCCCCAAATACACAAGAGAAGGCGAGTTGTGTGTATATACAAATGAAAGGAACTCGACCTCTATTTATATACACATAACTTGACTCCCTAAAAGACGCAACCCTAAGAGGGGCTGTTTTGACTTTTACAATAAGGATAACAATAACATAATAATTTCTTTTGAGCTGATTTATACAATAAGATTACAATAACCTTCTTGAGGTTTGACCAATACAAATACAAAAGAATATCTTTCGTAGTTACATCAAAATATCAACAAGAATACTTAGGTAACAAGAATCCTTGTGTATTTGGTTGTCATGTTTATATTCAAGTGCTTGACAAAACGAGGACTAAGTTTGAGCCCTTGAGCATCAAGTGTATATTTGTTGGTTATAGTGAGACCTCCAATGGATACTAGATCTATATTCCAACGTAAAGAAAGACAATGATAAGTTGAGATGTCAAGTTCGATGAGGATGGATGGTCCTCTAAATCTTAGAAGTCCCCAACAGAGGTCGAGGAGGGAGAGAAGCTTATTGTGCCAAAGGCTGATCTGCAGAGAGAGGAGAAATCAGATTCAGATCAGCAAGGTTTTGGTGAAGGAACATATGCTTTAGTGACCATCTAGTTCAATCGGGAAGTTGAGATGGCTTAGTTAGACCTTGCATGAGGCATAAGGACAAGTGGGATCACCTAAGCTACATTTTGGGTGAGTAATCCTCCTAGGAAGTTTCCTACTCATGTTACACTAGTGAATTCTATTTGTATGACATAATCTTCCAACAGTAAGGAAACACTTGAAGAGCAAGTATAGTAGGATGCCATCACAGGGGAGTTTGATGTCAGGGAGACTGTTCCAAAGTCCACCACGGAATCAAGATTCATTTTCATCATGCAGTTGCTAATGAAGTCTTCTTTGAGCAAGGGAAATATGCCTTGAAGATTCTTGAAATTTGAGATGTTGAGGGAGAGGCTTGGTTTGGTGAACACCTTCTCACAAAGAGGGAGTGTTAAAATTTTTCCTTGGTTGCTTCGAAGTTTTCTCCCATCAGCCTAGGTAAGCAACTCAATGGCACACTTGTGAGGGTGATCTTCACAAGGGTAGTTTGTTTTATCGACCCTATTTACCAGTGTTGCACGTATTGTGATAAGATTGGAATTATCGCGAAAACCCAACTTGACAATAATATCGCTGGTATATATCGCGATAAATTCCAATCTTGAAATTATTGCCCTGTTTGCATCAATATCACCTTATAATCAGATTTTTGGTCTTTTAAACCCATTTTGCAAAAGTGAGTTAGGAAATTAAGCTAGTGTGTTCAAACTTGGACCTCGATTAATGGTAATGTTACATTCTTAAGTAAAATCGACATTTCCTTTTTATCCTTTTACTTAAGTTTTAACATTCATTAATTGTTTCAGGATGTTTGAGAGTGCTTCCAACCTCGCTAGACTTCATATGTAGAAAGTAGAATTTCAATCCCATTCAAAATTCAACAGACTTAAGAGTTTTCGAGATTTCACGATTGGTAGGATTGCAACATTTTCATTGGATTCTATCATGTAGGAGGGTATGGGAATGGCATTTAATCAAGACCGCCAAGCCCTTTATGTACCTTGATGTTGGTGGTATTGATTGTTGAACTCTTTTGTCATGGCCTTAGAAAAAATGTACCCTTCACTCAAACCAAAATCATTGATTAAGCATGTTAAAATTTTTCAACCATATTATAAGGTTTGGATTAGGCAGTGTCATCAAAATAGGGTGGTGTTGACTGAAGTCCTTAGAGGATTGAGGTAGAGGAAAAGGTTAGACAAAAGACAAAGGGGGATACTAATGATGAGGTTCCTAATATAAGAGATGGTGGAACATTGCTTGTCATTTATGTTTGCCATTTAAATGTTCTTGCTCACTCATTCATAATGCTTTCTTTCAAAATTTCAATAATTTTTTGGAATCTTGGTTTGAAATCTTTAAAATATAAATTTTTAATTAAAATTTAAATATTTAATGTATTTTTTAGTAAACCAATCTATTGAAATCAAATCAGTCTGAGTCAATTTGAGTTCGAGTATCTAGATGCCTCATGATGATCATCTCATGAGATACATTTATTTTTGTTTTGATGTGATTTTGTATTATCCTATCAGGAATTATGACTCAAGGACATTATCATATTTCAGTATCGATGTTTGATGTGCCATTTGACATCTTATACATCTTATATTGCAGATTTATTTTCATATTTATGTGACAACATGTTTGTTTGATGTTGATGTTGCTTTAGAAGTTTAAAAAATCGAAAAAATGATTTTTTTGTATTTTTTAAAGTTTTTCGATAATTTCTGATATTTTTCCTGATAATTTAAATTTCGGACCCACGACAATAAATTCCCGATAATGATAAATGCAACATTGCTATTTACCACTTTTTTTTTGCTGGAGTTATTCTCTTCTTTAATGCTGGTAACTACACTTGATGCTGGGCACACTAGTTCATGGGCATGGCACATTCATGATGGTTGTATTCTAGCGGTTAGGTAGATTAGTGGAGTGCTTCCTGTCATTAATGAAACACTAGTGGGGTGCATTATGAAGAGGGTTACCTTCTCTCATAATGGGGCACACTTATTGAGGATGAAATGATCAAGTTTAATGAACCACTTAGGGTCAATAATTA
This sequence comes from Picea sitchensis, assembly GCA_010110895.2. Lineage (NCBI taxonomy): Eukaryota > Viridiplantae > Streptophyta > Pinopsida > Pinales > Pinaceae > Picea > Picea sitchensis. The sequence goes on along the minus strand of SNQJ01S0018374.1, from coordinate 44,538 downwards.
CCTATTGTAACTCCTCCACTCTTCTTAGTCTATAAAAGAAGAGGAAGGCACATTAGCTTAGCAAGTCTATGTGAGGTAGAGAGTTAGTGTGTTTATCCGTGTGTCGCTGTAAGAGCAATTATTTGCAACAATTGTGTAGATGTTGTTGTAGTTTCCTTCAGTAATAGAGAAGTATGATATTCTGTTTGTTAGATTTTCTTACATTTTCAGAGCAATAGATTTACTAGAGTATTTAGATCTTCTTTTACATTCAACAACCATATACTGAAAATATAAGCAAGATAAACAAGCACAAGAAGACAAAGATTTATCCTGGGAAAACCTCAAACTGGGGGAAAAACCTAGCCAACTATTTTTAGAGAGAATCCTTTTGATAATACAATACAACCATGAACAAGCTCTATTCACAAGAGCAAAACTGATAATGAAGAAGCCCTGATACAAGAACTTATCTCTTCTCCTTGTCAAACCCTAACAAGGATAGCTGAGGCACCACACAATACTAGCGCAACTCTACTAGAGATATCGCATAAGAGAAATCACCAAGAACAAGATAGCGCACCACAGAATTGGCACAACTGACAATTGCAACTGCAACTGGCACGAGACAACTGGGCAATGTGCACTAGGAGAAGAGAGCTGATGTGATGATGATGAAATGAGCAAGGCGTCACCTTTATTTATACTTGTTCATCACTTAGCTAGGGTCGACTTCTCTTCCTGGAAATTATATTTCCACTTTATTATTTTCTTGTGCGCTGACTTCTCTTCCTGGAAATTCTATTTCCACTTTATTATTTTCCTGTGGGTCGACTTCTCTTCCGGGGTGTTCTTCAACTGTTCCATGGTCTTCCTTTGACTTCTTGGAATCTTCTTCTTTTCTAAGAAAAGTTGTCCAACAGGGAATACCTCTCGCTGCTACCAAAACATCAACACTCCCTCTTAGCTAGGGAGGTATTCTTCCATGATGTTCTCTTTTAGTAGTTCCAATCACACCCATCCATTTCACATGGCATGGGAAAGACTACCACCATAGTCACAAGACTACACTGCAAGTATCTATGATGTTTCTCCTCTCCTGGTAGTCCCAATCACACCCATCCACTTCACATGGTATGGGAAAGACTACCACCTTAGTCATAAGACTACACTATGATGTTTCTCCTTTCCTAGTAGTCCCAATCACACCCATCCACTTCACATGGTATGGGAAAGACTACCACCATAGCCCCAATCACACCCATCCACTTCGCATGGTATGGGCAAGACTACCACCATAGCCTCATTCACACCTAGCCACTTCACATGGCTTAGGCAAAGCAACACCATGGTCCCAATCACACCTAGCCACTTCACATGGCGTAGGCAAGACTTGTACCAGGCTACTCATTACTCCCTCAGTCACTTCACATGATTGATCTGGGAAACCCTTGGCCAAAGGGAGAGTATCTTCCCATTGTAGGAGAAACATCACAACTCCATCTCAACGAGGGTGGACATTTTGCATCACACCAAGCTTGTCTCTGAAGTACTCATACTTCACTCTAGACATAGGCTTGTTGGGAATGTCTGCTATCTGCTCATCTGTGGATATGTACCGGAGCTCCACTGGTCCTTTCTGCACCATGTCTCAGATGAAATGGTATTTGATCTCTATATGCTTTGACTTGTCATGAAAGACTGGATTCTCTGAAAGCTTTACACAACTTTGATTATCACAATAAATCAAAGTTGGTTCCAACTCTAGATCAAATAACCCTGCAAACAACTTCTGAAGCCACATTGTTTCACGAATTGCAACACTAGTTGCTATATATTTTGCCTCTGCTGTACTGAGTGCCACTGACTTTTGTTTTTTGCTCAACCATGAGATCATACTTCATCCCAATCTGAAGCAACATCCTAATGTGCTTTACCTGTCCACTACACTCCCCGCCCAATCAGAGTCTATATAACCTTGCAACTTTACTTTATTGTCCGAGACATATCTGAGTCCATATCCAACCGTACCATGCAGGTACCTCAACACATTCTTTGTCGCTACCAAATGTACATGTCTAGGCTCAACCATGTATTGACTCAATGTGTTCATTGCAAAGCATATATCCGGCCTAGTGTTAACTTGGTACATCAAGGATCCGATCAACTGTCTGTACATTGTGGGATCAACCAAATTTGAAGAGGAATCACTCAAGAGCTTCAGATTCGTAACCATAGGTGTGGCCATGGACTTGTAGTCCATCATCCCGAATCTCTGTAGGATCTCAACTATATACGTTCCTTGGCTAAGGAGGATTTCATCTGGTCTTTGCCACACCTCTAATCCCAAGAAATAATGCATCAAACCCAGATCCTTCATTTCGAACTCTGAAGTGAGCTCCCTCTTGCACCCATCTATGAGCTTCTCATCTCCTGTAAGAAACATGTCATCCACATATAGTACCAATATCAAGGGGCAACCATCTTCAACCTTGTAGTAAATATTGGGATTTGCATTACTCTTGGTAAACCCCAAGCTCATCAAATAACTGTCTATTTTGGCATACCATGCCTTGGGTGCCTGCTTAAGCCTATACAAAGCTTTCTTCAATTTACAACATGGAACTCCTTCCCATAGATCACAAAACCTTGTGGCTGCTCTATGTACACTTTTTTTGGCTACTGGAGCAAATGTCTCGTCATAATCTTCTCCCTCTTTCTGGGAGAATCCTCTAGCCACAAATCTAGCTTTGTACTTCTCTATGCTACCATCTGCATCATGCTTGATCTTGTAGATCCACTTGGAAGTCACTCCTTTATGGTCTCAGAACCACTTCCCACACATCATTCTTCATGATGGATTGGTACTCTTCCATCATAGCATCCTTCCACACTTGTTGCTTTGCAACTTCCTCATAAGTGGAAGGTTCTGAATCAAGGATCTTTCTCATTAGTGCCACATAGCTGGAAAACTTGTGTGGTCTCTTGCTCTCTCTGGAACTTGACTCCCTCTGAGTCTGTACAATCTTTGGAGCAATCTGCATCTGCTGACTTCCTCTGAAGTCTGATCTCGTATGAATTGTCCTGGGAGGCTACTCCTCCTTATTGGATGTTGAGGGCTGACTTCCTTTGAACTCTAGCTCCCTCTGAGCTGGTACTTGGTGGGGCCATCTACCTTACGATTGGTGGAGCCACCCGCTCCTCATAACCATGACTCTATGTAACTCGAGAAACTCTGAGTATCACGAAGAACTGCATGTCTCACTGCATCCTTCAAAGTATCACGAAGCCATGCCGGCCTCTACCTGGTCACTGCCACGTCTCTGGGTCGATCCACTGGCCCTTCTGGCTTTATTGACTCTTCTTGATGATCTGAAGAGTGAACAAATGAATTGTACGGTCATCTTATGGAGCCTTCTGCTCCTCACTATCAATCTTTGTGTGGAACACTCTGTATCCCACAGAAATATCCTTCTTTCCAAAAGGTTCTAACTTTGTCCTTTTTGCCTTTGGTATATGTATGCATATTGTCATGTATACGAATCCATGTTTGAATAGTCTGCTCCATGTCTGAAACCAGAGACCMTGTAATCTATTGCCACCTGCAACCATCACTATAGCTCCCTCTCAGAGCTATCACCCGTGACCTGCCCGGAATAGGAACAAGGACAACACTTTTCTAGTGTTGTGACCAATTATTCCTCCATGGTAACCTGCCCAGAACAAAACAAAAACATCTCCATTGTAACTTCCGTGGAATTTACAAGGTAACCTGCTTGGGACAAAGACAACAACCAAGAACATCTCCTAGAAGAGATCAGTTTCATCTTGTAAATAAGTGCATCATTAGTACTAAATGGGGAGCATTTACATAATGATCATTGTACCAACAATATTCAAATGTTACTAAACATTTGATAGCAAAAGTACTGAGCATAAATAGAACTCTAAAGACTGCTGTCCCATTTACAGCATTTACTTAAGATGCAACAATATAAAATATCAAACCTAATATGAAAACCTGGAGTCTTGTTGCTGCTATTTGATTTCGAGTTGTCATCTACTGTAGGAGACATTACCATTGCTGCCTCCAATTCTTGAGCTTCCTTTGAGTGTACTAAATCTAGGATCCCTTTGTCACTTCTTGGACAAAGTCAAATCTCCTTTTGCCAAGTGTACATCTCCTGCAAACACCCTTATGATATAACCTATATACACGTGTGTACATCTGAAATTTGTAGCACCATCCAGCTTGTCTTTTAATCTCAAGGTTTGTGCAACTGGCAACTGTAACTGAGAAATTTCAACTTTCACCAAGTTGTAATCTGAGACCACCAGGAGTTGCGGTAGGCTAGGGCGAGCTAATCTATGGAAAACTTAATCTCAGTGTCCTCCAATAAATTGCTCAATGAGCTTGACAAAAAAACAGTTCAGTGGCAAATTTCATGTGCAGCGGAAAATCTCAACAATGTGGCCTTCCATTTTTGCTCACGATCTTCCTTCCAATGATTAGATTGTTCGGAAGGTAACCTGCTTTGATACCATGTTAGATTTTCTTACATTTTCAGAGCAATAGATTTACCAGAGTATTTAGATCTTCTTTTACATTCAACAACCATATACTGAAAATATAAGCGGGATAAACAAGCACAAGAAGACACAAAGATTTATCCTAGGAAAACCCTGAACCCGGGGAAAAACTCAGCCAACTTTTCTTAGAGAGAATCCTTCTGATAATACAATACAACCATGAACAAGCTCTATTCACAAGAGAAAAACTGATAATGAAGAAACCCTGATACAAGAACTTATCTCTTCTCCTTGTCAAACCCTAGCAAGGGTAGTTGAGGCACCACACAATACTAGCACAACTCTACTAGAGATAGCGCACAAGAGAAATCGCCAAGAACAAGATAGCGCACCATAGAGCTGGCACAACTGGCAACTGCCACGAGACAACTGGGCAAAGCGCAGTAGGAGAAGAGAGCTGATGTGATGATGAAATGAGCAAGGTGTCACCTTTATTTATACTTGTTCTGTCTCTTAGCTGGGGCCGACTTCTCTTCCTGGAAGTTATATTTCCACTTTATTATTATCCCGTGGGTTGATTTCTCTTCCTGGAAATTCTATTTCCACTCTATTATTTTCCTGTGGGCCGACTTCTCTTCCGGGGTGTTCTTCAACTGTTCAATGGTCTTCCTTTGATTTCTTGGAATCTTCTTCTTCTCCAAGAAAAGTTGTCCAGGAGGGAATACCTCTTGCTGCTACAAAAACATCAACACTGTTGGAGACTATGCTTACTGCCTTGAATTTTCAGATTGCAGATTTATGTAGAATATGTCCTAGTTATCTGCCATTTTGAATCGCCTCATAGGTGTAGTGTTTATGCTCCTGAATTTACTGAATATTGTTTTAGTAGAAGCAGATCTGAAGTATTGATGGGTGGTTCCAAGACTTCGTGTGTAGTTGTAGGTTGTAACTCTAAGTGCAGATTTGAACCACGAGTAAAAAATTAACAAACTTTTGATCCCGTGATTCGTGTTTTCTCTATCATGTGCCTTAGAGTGAGGCAGCGATCTACAGTAGAGTGTTTTGGTTGAAATCCTACTTGACCCTTGACTCTCTTTCCCTCTTCCTCTGCCTATTTTTTGACTTTTCTTTCGTCTATCTGATCAAAGAGTTTAGTGAATATCAGTGTGTTCATCATGGCCCTGTAGTTTCCTTGGCCATTCTCTCACCCACTTTGAAGATGGGCAGAATGAACTTGTTGTCCAACTGTCTGAGAAACCTTCTTTAGTTGTCTGATTAAAAAGTGATGCTATATGTTGGTTTAGGAGGTCCTTGCCCCACTTCAAATGCTTTTGTTGCGGCCCTTAGATATTCCTCGCTTTCCTTGTAGCCAATTTTCCGATTCCACTTCCACATTCTCCTGTGTAAACATTATCTTTTCCATGGTGGTTTTGTCCTTGTGGGGTTTTCATAGAGTTCTTTTGCATGTGATAACCATTGCTTGGGCATTACATCATTTTCTTTGTTTTGCTTCCACATTTGCAGTTCTCTCCAAATGCTCTGGGGTTCTTTCTCGCCATTCTGAGCAGTACAACTTGTCTATGTTTCTGATATTTGATTTTTTTCTTTCATTTTGAGTAGTTGCTTTTATAAGGAGAAGTTCTCATTGTTTTTAATTTTCCTTGTACACTGCTCTTGCCTCCTTGCATTCTGTGTGGAACCAAGGTGTTGCCGTCCTAATACACACTTGCCAAGGTGAGCTAAGTCCTGCTCACTTAGTGTGTCCTTGGAGGCACAATGCCTAGGTTCTTAGTCCACACTGTCACCTTGACTAGAACCTCTTCCTTCTAGGCTTACTCCTAGAGAAGCCAAGGAGGGGTTGTCCCTAGTTATTAGAGTGATTTTAGAGTTGAAGTTTCTAAGAGTTAGTTTTAATTCATTATAAGCCAAAGAGGAAATACTAGCCTAAGATGATCAAGCATCAAAATGCAAAGTGCAAGTTAAACTACATGAAAATTAGTACCTAAGTCAACTAAGACTGGGTATAAAGTTTGAATAGTAGGGTTAAACTAAGTTTGAGGGTGGTTTTATTACAAAAGTTTTACAATTGAGACAAGTTAAACTACCCCAAACCAAAGCTTACAATTGGTTATAAAATTACGAGTGTTACAAATGGTTACACCATTTACAAACTAGATACAAAGGTCCTGTTAGATACAAGATAACTTCTGTGTGAGATACAAAGATGTGAGTGAGTTCACACATAAATGCAAGCATGCTAATGGCACCTCCTTGGTGTCCATGACAACAATCTGCAGCACTCCAGACCAAGAGGCATTGCTCCCCAAGTGGGATACTCAACTGCGATTCACACTACAATAAGCAAATTAACAGGATATTCAATAAATAACTCAATTGCTCATGTAAACATATGAATATAAACAAATGTAGTTGCAATAGAGATAGATATAGCAATGAAATATTCCACTAGTTATATTTGCCTATGCATACATCTAATACCCCCCAAGAAACATATACAAGTGATCTATGCAACTAGGAGTGTTGTGTAGGAGTTGTTTAAAGATTTTATAATTTTAATTCCCTTCCCCTAGACTAGATGTGTGCTTAAAGCTTCCTCCTCCCTTAATGAAATATTTTGGATTATGAATAGTAAAAGCTAAAGGAAGTGCCACCTACTTCAAGGTAAATGACATTAGAGTTAAACCCCGGAAGGTTCTCTATGAAAATCACAGGGGACGATCCCATACTTCTACAGTGTCCCTCAAACCCGTTTTAGATGGTGGAGATGGATGAATAAGAGGCCCCTAAAATGTTACTAAATGTTATTATGACACGCGGGTGAGTCTTTAGGTGTGTTTAGTTAATTTTAGACAGAACAGACCTTTAAAATTTTAGTTTTGAGCGCATGGCCAGGTGAAATGTTGTGAAATGAGTGCTTACAATATATCAATTAAACCATCTAATGTATATAGCATAAGTAAAGAAGAAATGCTTACAATCATTATACCATCAATATACCATCACATAGAAGGAGCGTTGCAAGATGTTAGACCATTAATCCATTAACCATTCAATCAAAGCGAAAATTAAAGATAGATGAAGTGTGTGTACTTGCAAGATGTAAAAGCTGTAGATGTGAAGAGTTCAGCCCATAAACATAAGAGATATGTGTGTAAAGTGTGTTTGAAACGGAAAGCTGAAAACGTATATGTTTTAAACCATGAATGAAAATGGATCTAAAACTAACCATTCATCCACATATGTTTGTTAAGCTTATGAAAAATGGGCGTGCTTGAAATAGAAAACTTAGCAAAACAAATGGAAGACTTAAATTATATTCATATCACATGCACATAAGATTTATAAATAGCATAATGAGAAGACGTGCTATAGCATCTAAGATTGCATCTGGATCATTAAACCATTCACCATGAAAGCATAAGCATATGAAAATGAAGAAAAGATAGACCATATCATATGGACAAGTAATAAACTAGCTAAAGATGAAATAAACTGCTCTAAGTTAGATCAAGATTTAGGCCTAATAGAATGGGGAAAAGAAGCAAGAAAACTTAGAAAATTTGAAGGAGAAGGGAAGAAGTATTTTAACCAAAGATAAGTGTGTTGGGAGCCTCCTATGTGTTTTTGGACAGCATATACCCCTTGGATCTGTCTGCTACCGAAAAGCAACCAAAACAAAAACTGCTGGAAATGCTACAAAACACACTAAACTTGTCAAAAATTTATGTTTACAAATTTTAGCATATAGAAATTTGAAAATGAAAACTTATTTTGACCTTTCAAAGAATGTTAAAGCTGAAATAGTTATGGAAATGAATGTAACAAGTAAATGGATTAAGAAAAGGTATGGAGTGTAGGAAGGGCTCAAGGGTAGGCTCTTCCTCGATGCTATCCCAATAATCTTTTTGAGATGACACCTTAAAACTTAGAGCAAATGTGAGATATGAAATAGATAGTTATCTTGATAGACTTGAATGAAATACTTACAAACCCTAGCTATCCAACATAAGCATAAGATAGCAAGAATACTCTTTGCTTTACCTTACTTAAGCAAAATACTTCAACTCAAGATATATCACCAACAACACATAAAAACAGTAATCAACAATATCACCTCATGTGTATGCAACAACTTGAATACTCATAGATGCTCAATGATCCTCCAAAGCGTTTCCTCTTGTTATCCAATGGAAGAGGTTGTGACAATTGACTGCCACAAGCCCTTCAAGAACAAAACAATTGAAGAGCTGTAATAATGAAAAATGGAAGAGATGGGATGGTGAAAAACTAGTAGCATAACATTACAAAGAATGAAAAGGTGAGAGGAAGTAGCAAGGGGAGTGAGAGGTCTCTTAAATAGCAGAAAGCCAAGGGACCCCTCTTGGATCTTCAACAAGTCATCAAAGATCAAGGGACAAGACAACTCAAAGACCAAGATGAGCCAATGAGATGAGGGGCTTTTAGGTTGAAGAAATGGAAAAAAATGAAGTGATGAGGATAAAGCAAAGAAAGGGGGGTGCATGAGCTAAGATGAGGTCCACGTACCAATTTAAATGATAGTTTGAATGCTTTCATTCCACTTTAGATGAGATGTTCCATCTCCCCACACGAGATACTAAAAGGAAATCAAGGATCAGCGTGGGTTTAAAGGAAAGCAGAGTGGAGGGCAACACGTGAGGCAAAAGAAGAAAGTTTATGGAAGGACCCAAGCTCCATTTAAGGGAGAGTTTCCACTTCACGTGTGACTTTTCCATTTTTAAAAAGAGAGAAAGCGTGGGGATGGTGAAGGCATTAGATTGGGAGAAGGGAGGCCCACGTAGGAGGAGGTGGCGTGAGGGAAGAGTATTGTGGCGTGTGTGGGAGGTGACTTGGGTGTGGAGTCCACACTCCCTGAGGGAGCATTAAGGTGGATGAAAGTGAGCTAAGAGGGAGAGACCCGCGATTTGAATCAAGGGAGAAAATCAAATGTGCATTAGAACATCGTATGGTTTAGCAAGCGTGGGAAGCCAAGGAGAGGGAGAGCGTGAGGTAGAGGAAGGGCATACCTCATGAGGAGGGGCCAAAACTAGCAAAGACTTATTAAATCAATGTGGAATTTAATAAGTCACCTTAAGACTTATTACCATGAGCTCCGCGTGGGAAGGGGCGTGACCTCCATGGTAAATAATTAAACTCAAAATTAATTAAATGGGGGTTAAAGGGTAGGTAAAGGTTAGGAAAAGGTTAGGAAAGAATTTATCCCTCACATTGTCACTTAATTCACTTAATTTGGACCATTATTACATAAATTACATTTCCCATGTTCTGGGTTTTGGCAATCAAAACCGCCATTTTCTCGAAAAACTCCTAAGCGGACAAACAACCTAGCAAAGCATTCGTGAGTTGAAACTTGGTCCACGGATGCAGGGGGTCTCATTAGTTTTCTTTTGAGTACAAATACCCTATGTAAAATCCGGGGACCTAAGTTCCACATTAAATACCCCAAATTAATTGATTAATTAATCAATTAATTAATTTGAAACCTCAAAAAAAACCTAGCTATACTTGTGAATTTAGAATTTCTCGTGTACATCTTACATGGTCATTACAACATTCCTAAACTTGCCAACTACTAGGAATAACTCCATTAGAGCGCCGTTAAGCCACTTTGGAGGGATTTATTGGGTGGGAGTGAAAAACTCAAGGAGATTAACCCAGCTGGTTAGACCACATTAACCTCGAGGATAAAAACCTCAACAGAAAGGAACTCTTCTAATGAGGAAACCCTAATAGTTGACTTAACATGATCCATGTAGACTTATTACAATATTAACCTGAAGTCGCAGTAATCCAGCACTTACAAAATTTGTCTTTGGAGGCAAAAATTGCCTAAATAACGCAGGGGTGCGGTAATCCCGCTTACAAAATTTGTGCTGGAGGCAAAAATTGCCTAGTAGAACCAAACTGTCTTCGACATACTAGCATCTGATGATGCATTACTTCATGGCACATGGAGTTGACCACCGTTGCTAAATGGGCGGTCAACACAAGGGTTTACTGGAAAATTGTTGGAGGCTTTCCTACGACCTCCTCTCTCTCTATTAAAAATATTTTATTAAATTGTTTGCGAGGATGACTGACCTATGGTTCAAAGGTATTTATGTAACAAAATCGATCATTATAGGAACTCTCATACAACCGAGCCAAAACAAAAGAGAGCAACATAATAAGATAAGATAAGATAATTTTATTAATGTCCAACAAATGACCACAAAAGTAGGTCAATGGGACTAAAGGACACATCGAGTGTGAATACAATGTGGGAGTTCGAAAACATCTCCTATATAATGACAGAAAGAAAGATACAAGAAAACTGAAAGTACATTCTAGGTAAATATCTGACAAAGCTAAGCACTAAGTCTAGCTAAGACGAAAAATAAAGTGTATATGACAGTATCATAGGTATAGTGATACAAAGTGAGAGTGTCCAAGGTAGGAATTGGACAACTCGATATTAGTCAAGAAGGAGAGAGATATCCGAAGATGAAGCCAATGAGGTCAAGGTCTCCTGGATATGATGACCGATGGTGAGGGGGGCGACGGGTGTTGCACTGGCTCGCTGTTGGAGTCCTCGAGTACCATAGGGACTGATAAAAGGTGTGGCTCAAGATCATGGGACAGAAATATTGTACTCATCTGGATGTTGCCTCCTTTGACCTGGCCTAGCCACTACTTATATTTCCATTGTTGAAATGAAATGCAAAAATGACAGTTGAGGATACTATGAAATTTCAGGACCAAAATTGTTTCAGTTCAACTTAAACCAATACCTATGCATGAATTTAAGGTAAGCTAAAGTCTTGTGGGGAAGCAACTCATTACAAGATGACTGTTCAGTGGCCTTGTCAGAGATTGCCAAACTATTAGCCCATCTATCAGATTCATGAAATGCATTGGGTCAACAAACATCAACTTTTAAAGGGAGAGTGAATCGTATACTGATGTATCTGAGTGATCTCATGGAGTACAGTAGTCATGATTTCTCTTTACAACAGTAGATGTTTCTTCTTTGAATCTTATGATTCTGGTCCCTTGTATTATGATTCTACTTTTCATCATTTTATTTTTATTTTACTTTGTATCATTCCTATTGAATAAGATGTTATTCAGAGTTTTACTAGGAAGTGTGACCTGTTATATATTGATATCAGTCAATATTGTACCAGAATTGTGAGCACTCTCTCTGTATATGTTGTATCAGTTGGTATCTGAGGTGATATTGGGCCGGTGAAGGACTACAATACCAAATTTAACTTCATTAGCTTCCATAATACAATTCTCCTTGATATTAGAGTTTCGGTCTTGCATTATTCTTTGGCTACTTTGACAAGTCTTTGCATCTTAATACCATTATACTTTATATAATTTTGGTCCTGCATTGCTCTCTAGCTTCTATAGTACTTCAAGTCTTTGTGTCTTAACACAATTCTACTTTATATTCGTTTCAGTCCTACATTATTCTAATTTTCATGATGTATTTTATGATTCTCATGTCTTCTCAGTTATCTCTTTCCTATGGCGGTGTTGGATGTCGAGGAACACTTGATGACAGACACGCTTTATGTTCTGCAAAATGTCAGGTATTTTCTTAGTTGCATATAGCAAGATCAAAGAAAAGGATTCACCACTGTGCTTCAGATAATTCGCCAGGCCATTTTCAGACTACCAATTAGTTGTTTATCAATGACTTGTTTTCTACCAGGCACTGTCAAAACTCCTACCTGTATTGCACCGTGAGGGTCATCGTGCTTTGATTTTCAGTCAGTGGACAGCAATGCTTGATATTCTTGAATGGGCATTGGACACAATTGGCATGAGTTACAGACGATTAGATGGCAGGTACACTTGCTTTTAGATGCTATAAAGAGAAGGCTTTACATTTATTGTTTTTTAAAGATCAACAGTAGTTCAGTACATATTATAAAACCTTGGTAGGGTAGAATGAATCTTTAAAATGCAAATGATACAGTTCCTTCTCTTTGCAGCACTCAAGTCTCAGAGCGGCAAACCATTGTTGACACTTTCAACAATGATCCTACAATTTTTGCATGTCTACTTTCAACCAGGGCAGGAGGCCAAGGTTTAAACCTTACTGGGGCAGATACAGTGATTATTCATGATATGGACTTTAATCCCCAAATGGATCGGCAGGCTGAAGATCGCTGTCATCGTATAGGCCAGACAAAACCTGTGACTGTGTATCGGTATGCTCCTTCAATCATGATTTACTAGCATGTCTTGAGAAGGAATAAATGTGTATATGATTGAACAATATGATCTGAATAATGTAGCCGTAAAAGATCCACGGTGAAAGTTCTTTTTTTGTTTGTTTAATTTTTCCTTTTCTCTTAGAGTTGTTAACAGTTCATAAATTTATCTAATTGAATAGTTTTTGAATTATAGTTCCAACCTGATATGTAAAATGTACGTAATATTGAAGTTTTTCTGACAAATTGATATTAACATCTGTGAATGCAGGCTTGTGACCAAGGGAACAGTAGATGAAAATATTTTTGAAATAGCAAAGCGTAAATTAGTGTTAGATGCAGCGGTTCTTGAATCTGGAGCGGAAGAAGTCAATGATAATGATAGTGACGCACGGACAATGGGAGACATATTGGCTGCTATCCTTGCCTCCACTCCAAGCTGAACAGTTGGTAGAAATTTGAATTCTGATTTAGTAGAAGTTACTTGTGTACACAGGATGCAATGGATTTTAAAAGATTGCCGAGTGTAAACTGGCTATAGATGAAATATTGAAGATGTTGATGTTCAGGATTGACCCCCCTTATATTTCATCCAGTTGAGATTCAAAATAATGCAAGCCAGGAAATTGTGTACCCACACAAAAATAGCTGCTATTATCAATGGCAATGACTTTCAGACACTGTACTCTGCTTCTGAGATCCTCTAACTGCTCTTGGAAGCATTACCTAATACCACTAAATGTGGTTTGTATTTCTATGAGACTGATATGATTGCTGGTACCAAGTTCTGCTTGCAAAAAAATGCAGTTTCAGTGAAAATGAACTGCACCTTACAAATGGCAACAGAAATTGTCTACTATTGGGCTGGGATGATTTTTAGCAGACCTACCTCTAACCTCTGGGAATTTTAAAAGTCTGGAGGCATGGTTGCTTGTAGGTCTGTTGAATTTGTGTTTGTAGTGGAAACAGACGCTAGATGCCTCTGAAAATCTGAAATTCCTGATAGTGCAGCTATCGCATCATGTTACATGCTAACATTTAATTCTACGCATTATATAGTGGATTCCAGATATCTGATCAATATACGATTTGAAAATAAATTATAGCATCTCTGGCTATTTATTTCTTTCCTAATTAATTATGTTAATGAGAATTTGGGACTTCCTTTCCTAATCCCAGTCCTTGAAGATAAGCTATAAATGGAAGCAAATGGAGTGTGTTGCGGTGTTGGCTGCCCAATTGAATTACCGATTTCTTCCCATGTGATTTGTGAAAAGTATAGTGCCAATCAAATATTTATCTATAACAAACTATTCAAGCTATGCTATTGTTTCAGACTAGGCCTTGCCCCAATGCCAGCCCCCCTCTCCCTTCCTATAGATCTGATCTGAATCCATGTCAGATACGGAATGTCTTGATATCCATTACAGGACATTCTGGATTCTTAGTGGATTTGTCTGGGATTCCATCTTTTATATGGATCTGCCTACAAAAAAAAAACTCGTATTCTTCCAATATTTTGTGAATGCAACAAGTTTTAGAGCATTCTGCAGAGGAAGCAGAGTTTCTAGAAAGCTTTACTATTAGTTGTGCATTTGAATAAATCATATCTGTGATCCAAAAAGACCTTAATGAGTGGAAAGAAATACCAACCCTGACATTGATGAGTGAACCCTGACAAGTTGACCATGATTGGTAAGGCATTGTTTATTGGAAACTGAAGTGTTGATACTTTTCAGTTAAGCGAGTTACAATTACTAGTAACCCAAAACTATCATGTAATATAGATCGAGGAGCTTTCAGTGGGGTGTTTTCTAGTTTTAAATAGAGCTAGCTAGAAGTTTTATAGGAGCCTAGGAAAATCATGTGTATTGTGAAATTTGAATTTCCTTGTAAAATCTGATTGCTCTACCAAGAAGTCTGAAATTGGGCCCAATAAAAGAAGATACGATAATGTTATTAATGTCCAACAAATGGCCACAAAAATAGGTCAATGGGATGAACAAGTGCAATCCAGTTTATATACAACGTGGGAGCAAAAATGACTCCTAAATCAATACTAAAAGTAAGAAGTAACATAAAGGAAAGAAGAGCTAGGAACTATAAACTAATGGTTCGGCAAAAGATATAAGAAGTGTAGATGCCATGATAAAATAAGAGGATTGGACACTGAGGATCTTGGTTCTGGGCCAGAGAGGGAGAGAGGATGTTGGATCTTGCAGGTCCTTATGATCAAGGGTGAAGGAGGGGGGACCAAGATGCAGGCTCATTGCCATAGTTGTCAATCACTGTGAAAGGGCCTATGTTTTGGCGGATAATATCCTCCGGGGAGTGATTGATGCTGAGGGGACCCCACTGTACAAACCTTGGGGAGTGACAGAGCAAGGAAGGTCCACTCTTCTATCATCCAAGGTCAAGGGAAATAAACTCTTGATAGAGCCCTAGCTGCACGGCTAACACTGTGGGTAGCTAGGTGGTTTGGTGTACTTTGACTTTGGGTTTGTCTATCGGTTTGGTGATGTGGTATTGTGGTTTGGAACAAAAACTCCTCACAGGCCTCAAAGGTGTAGGTTGCCAACTGGAGGGGGAGGTCGTGAAGAAACCGGAGTGGAAACTTGAGATCTCACTGATATAGGGTCTGAAGTATCCTGGACTTTTCCCTGTTGCATGTTGCTCCAATCAAACGGGGGAACCTGGAAGTAAGAAGCAATGCTCAATAAAGTTTTAGGGCAAGATGGGGCATGCAACAAGGCACCTCTGATTGGGTATTGAAAGAAAGTTGGATAGGGTGCCTCCGAAATCTTGATAAAGGCAGTGGTGGCGGCCATGGATCTCATAGTAGAATGGGCATCTGAAAATGAGATGCATATCCATCTCTGGCTCCTGTAAGTGGCAGAGATGGAAAGTCCTGTCAGGGTGCGGTATGTGGTGTTCAGTGTCTATCTAGAGTCTGTGGGAGCCGGTGGGAACTCCCGCTCTATGCTTTGTAATTTTTTAATTGTTTTTCTGTATATATATCTTTATCAAACATTGTTGATTGATGCGACTGTATAATATAGATACGGACACACTATACTACTTATTGCTGTCTCTCAAGACAAGGAACCATATTTAGTATCGCAGATTAGTTCAAGGTTTGCAGATCTTGCCACAACAATGGGGCATCTGCAGGTCCACAGAAATTTGTTGCAACTATTGAAATTGACATTTGAAATTTCAACTTTCTCATGGACTTCCTTCTCCATGCTCTACCTCCTTGCAATTTAGTTCATGAGTTCCTTTTGGTCGTTACCACTAGTGTTGGCTTCACCAGTTTGTTTTGCAAACAATAGAATCTTGACTCTTTTCTAGACCATTGATCTGGGACCATGAATCTGGTTTGCAGCACTCAATAGAGGCAGGAATAGGGGCAGCGAGTCACTATTTGGCAGGGGTTCCAACAAGTCATGAGGCAGGATTTCTATTGTGGGGTTACAAGAGAAATCTGAAGATCAAGTGTTAGTTACTTGAATACAGCGAGAGTTTGAATCAATAAATGAGTTGTGTTAGATAAAAGTTTCTAAGGATGATGAGCATGCTGTTCTGAAGTACATTCATCAGACTTCACATCCCAATCTAATAGGGAACATAATTGCTTGACATATGGATACTGGAGAATTGCCTAGAGCAAGGCAATGATTATAGAAGACATGTAATTGGGGAATGAGCAAGCAGATGTTCAATTGGGATTGGTAATTAGGACAGATTAGATGACAATGCTTGTATAGTGCCAAACATGTCATTGGAAATAGATATCAATCGACACAGCAATCACATACAGAAAATGAAAGATTACATCAACAAAAATCTTGAACTCTATGAGTAAAAGCTCTACTCTCTAGTGCTCACCTATATGTTACTGATATTTATCCCAATTCATACAGTGCATCCTTAAATATTTCGATACATTATTCATCCTTTTTTTATTGTTCGCTATATCTTCATAATATTAACCTACCTTCACCCCTTTGCCATATCCCAATTCATACATTACATGCTTCGGTACTTATCATGTATTACCTTTATTAATGTTTTGTATATCTTCACTTTTTTAACCACAATAACCTGTTATTTTTGCATAAGTGGATACAAAGTCCTTGGGATGTGTCTCCCTCTGTGGGATTCCCACATGGTGCATAAAACTTAATGATGGGAACTATTGTTTTCCTCAAAGAGGATAGGAAACATTTAGGATGTGTACCCGTCTAGGTGTTAAACTATGTTATGAGGCATGTCACAAGTACTAGCGAAAAAGGCTTTAGCCATCTCAACATTATATTCATCTAGTGAGATCAATATATAGTACATGGATGTAACCACCTCGTAAACGAAAAGTACCGACACATTGACAATTCATTAATAGATAAGGATGGCACCTCTTAAAGAAGTGATTTTAGATTTTGTGATTGTCTAGGGATTCACGATGTAACATTCACCTGCTCAATCACAAGTCTAAATAATTATACTGGTAAGGCCATATGAACTAGTGTGTAAATTGGTATCATTTTCAATATGAAATTTTGCAATTGAGCTTTGATGAAACTATCCTTGAAAAACTTCCAAATATGTATGCTGGAGTTTCATTTGAAATGAACTTTGAAAGAGTAGAAACTTTGGAAGTGAACAATTTTGCCATGTTTGAACATTCCCCTATTAATTGGTGAACAAATAGAATCACCATTTTGCTATTAGTGAACAAGTAGGATCACCAAAGTGCTCTTTGAAGTTACACACAATTAGATGTTGAACAACTTCCAAATGAATAGTTAAAGAGCAATGAGAGGATTCTAGATTCCATGCTAGTTCTTTTCAAATATGTTGATTTGATAAGATTGATTGAAATTGATTAGATTCTAGATCTCCTGTTGAGGAGACCAATTGCCATGTTCGAATTGCCAAATTTTGATTGATAGGACTTCAAAACTTGAAGCTTAACTATCATCATTGATATTCCCCCCCTTGTCAGGTGCAAGGTAAGAAGGTTGTCAAACGGATCTAAACTTGATCTAGATTATTTTCGGCACGAAATGAGAGTGGAGATATAATAAAGAAATGCACAGAGATATCGCAAATATCCAATAATATAACATAAATGTATCAAAGATGCAACCATAAACACATAGATACAGTAATACACAATTTCTATTAATGAAAAAAATGTACATAGACTAAAAATACAGAGTGAAAGACTCGCTAGAATGGTGAGAACTTATCTTTGAGAAGAGATGTGATGGCTACTCGCATTCGCAAGAAGATGATTGTTACAATGAGGCTCCAAAGATTTTTTTAACATAAGCAAAATCCAAAACCCTAACCCCGAAAGATGAAAAACCAACAATTTTGTGGATCTCGTTTTGGCTAGTTTGGTGTATCAACTTCCTGGGGGCGTAACTTTGGCATACGATCTTTGTTTGGGACGCACGATAGATCGTTAGAAAGATTTATCCGAGGACTACAATAGTTGACAGAAAATATCACGATGATATTTTTTGACTTGACCATGCTAAAAAAACGGCTCCAAAAGTCCAGGACTCGAAAATCTGCTAAAAACAGTAAATTACCAAAATTGTCAGAAAACTTTTTTGAGCCAGTTGGAAAAGGTGGGTGGCCACCGATATCCACCTGGATCGAAAATTGAGCTTTTGTCTTCTTCAATAGCTCATTTATCATTGTATCTGGTAGCTTTTGTTTGACCACTAACGATTTTGACTTGATACAATGTATCTAGTGGTTTTGGTTGACCTCTAATAATTTTCAATTCATCAATGTGCTCCTCCCCTTGAGGAGCAGGGGATTTCCATTTTGTCTTTATCCATGTACTCAATTTTCAATTTTCAGAATGGGCCTTGTTGGAGATATTACTCACTCACCTAGGTAATTCTTTTCCTAAGGTTGATAGTCTAATGTAAAGAGTGGGCCTTGTTGGAGATATTACACACTCACCTAGGTAATTCTTTTCTTAAGGTTGATAGTTTAATGTAAAGAGTGCTTACATAGATGATAGTATTCTCTTTTGAGAATATTCCCCTACAAATTAGGGCGCCTCCTACAAAATAGGGTACTTCCCTCTTCAGTTCAGAGTCAATTACACCTCGGTTAGACTAGTGGATGACACTTATGCATGGCAACCTGGGTTTTAACACATGTAGTTGCATGTTCACCTTGATTTACTCACCAAGAGGGCGCATATCACATGCATGCAACGATGATGGCACATATCATGTGAATGCATTAGGTTTTCTCACCTCCACTTGTGTCACTCAACAACTGATGATTGCATGGACCAATTAACTAAGACTAGGTAACATATTACTTTGGTTTCTGTCAGTGAGTGCATAGATYTCTCTAGATCACTACTAGGGCACATTAACTTAGCCATGTAGAGTATATCATGTGTATTATTCATTTTCACTCATTCAGTTAATACAATTCATTCTTTCTTTCAAGCTTGTCTCTCTTTCTCTTTCCTCTTTGTCAAGCTTTGTGTGATTTAGTTCTCTATGCAAGTTTCACTGAAACTTCACATGGTATTGGAGCTTTGTTGCTAGGAGAAAGCACACAGGCACTTTATTCGCAGGTTCAAGAGGAAGATGTAGTAAGAAAGAATGGAGTTTTCGTCAACAATTCTTTTCACACCACAACTATTTCAAGTGAAGCTAAAAATTCTTCATCATCTCAGATGCAAAGGCTTGTACTGAATAACAATGACTACAGAGGTTGAGCCAACATCAGCTATCGAGAAAAACATGTATATCAACTGCATGGATGAGGCCTATGGCCTTATTTGCATGTCAATGTCCCTTGAGCTATTGTTTCACATTGAAGTTTGTACTACTTTAGATGAGATTTAGACAAAATTGGAAGATCTCTTTGGAGAACAGGATGAGATGAGAAGTCACATGCTTGAGGTAGAGTTGAATTCTTTGGATCCGAGAAGCTTTTATAACATCCACAACTTCTTCAATAAGTTCAAGTCCCTTCTTCATCTAAAGGGATGTGGTATTGACAAATCAATTGAACACAATTAGTTGATCCTTTCTATCTTTTCAAAACTTGGTCCATAGTATGTTGTGTTTGTCTCAACATTCCATACATTGAGATTCACTTCAGGAACAACGTTGAAAATGCCTACATTGGATCAGTTTATTGAGTCCCTGACGCATGAGCAAGATAAGATCATCAAAATGGGGACAATCAAGGGTTCCAATGCAGATGAACTTGCTGTGCATGAGAGCAATGACACATTCAATATGAAGTCCAAGCAAAAAGGAAAGGGCAAGGCACATTTTGAAGAAAAGAAGGAAGACAATTCTAAACCCTTCGATGATTCCTCTAGCTCCAAAGGTGGAAAGGGAAAGAAAGGGAAGTCAAAATGCAGTGATTGCAACTGCGATGATCATTGCGAATAATCATGCATGAAGAAGACAATATATCTTGCGGTGAAGGCACTTCAACAGAACAATCTTGGGGATTGCATTCTCGAGAATGCCAAGAAGATGCTGGGTAATCAATCACCAGACAAAGGAGGTAATTCTCATGCTTTAATTTGTATTCATTCTTCTCTCGATGCATGGATCTTGGATTCAAGCACATCCAATCATATGGAAACCATAGAAAATGTTTTATCTTCTATTATTGCATGCACGGGTCCTCCCATCCTCATGGGTGATGATACTCCAGTAGAGGTCAATGGACAAGAGAGTAGAATTCCAACATAGAAGTTTTGAGAATGTCTTGCATGTTCCAAAACTCTCCGTGAATCTATTATCTATTTATCAAATATCACATTTAGGCACAGGAAAAGGGGTGGAATTCACACTTGATTTTGTAACCATATATGACATGCATGATAACTCGAAGATTGTTGTTGGTGAGGTAAAACACTAGTCTCATTTGTATAAGTTCAGTAAGTTTATTGCTAAATCCGATTCTTTTTTTCTACTGATGCATGTTGATGATGATAGTAGACCGTGGCACGAGAGATTTAGTCATCTAATCTTCAAATACATGCAACAACTCTGAAAACAAGGAATGGTCACAGGTTGGTCTGACATACACTTTTCCAAAGGAGTTTGTCAAGGATGCGTTCTTGACAAACATCCTCAAGAAAAGTTTGAGAAAGGGAAGGCTTGGAGGGCCTCCTCTCCCTTGGAGCTAATCCAAAATGATCTCATGGGACTCTTTCCTCATTGGTTCATCAACAAGGCGAGGTACATGCTTACATTTATTGATAATTTCTCATGATACACTTGGGTGTATTTTCTCAGGTAGAAGTCATAAGTTTTTGAGCATCTGAAAGACTTCAAAGCACATGTAGAGACTCTGTTCGGGAGGAAGATCAAGATCCTTTGCACAAACAATGGGGGGAATATCTGAGCAAGGATGTCCAACATCTTTGTTTAGAGGAAGGTATACAACTGCAACATACAATACCATACACTTCCCAACAAAACAGGGTAGCCGAAAGGAAAAAAAGATCGCTTAAGGAGATGGCCACTTGCATGTTGCATGCAAGGTCTCTTTCCTCTAAGCTTTGGGTTGAGACACTTAACTGTGCTAACTACATTCAGATTGGATCTCCTCACATATCTGTCAAGGATAAGACTCTCTTTGAGGCATGGAGCGACAAAAAACTAGGAGTCACCCACTTTCGAATATTTGGATCACGTGCATGGGCCCGCGTACCCTTTGATAAGATGAAATGATTAGATCCTCATAGCACCACGTGCATCTTTGTGGGATATCCCGATGGTGTGAAGGATTACATGTTGATTGATACCTCAATGGATAAGATCATTATTGAGTGAAGTGTCCAGTTTGAGGAAAGTCCCTTGCATGTTCCATTGGAGCCACATGTAGAGACCACTGTACCTCTTCTTGCACCAAACATCAACGATGAGGAGTTCACTGATTTAGATAATGGTTTAGATCCGAGTTTCGAATATGATTTGGAAGATGATGAGCCACATCAGATGCTCAAGTGNATGAAATGATTAGATCCTCATAGCACCACGTGCATCTTTGTGGGATATCCCGATGGTGTGAAGGATTACATGTTGATTGATACCTCAATGGATAAGATCATTATTGAGTGAAGTGTCCAGTTTGAGGAAAGTCCCTTGCATGTACCATTGGAGCCACATGTAGAGACCACTGTACCTCTTCTTGCACCAAACATCAACGATGAGGAGTTCACTGATTTAGATAATGGTTTAGATCCGAGTTTCGAATATGATTTGGAAGATGATGAGCCACATCAGATGCTCAAGTGGGCACATACCACTATATATGCAACAAGTGACCTTGTGAGGGTGCACCACATTAGATGAGGACGAGGTCCCAGTTTGAGGATCCTCCTCATGCACTCACAACTACCGAACCAGTGATTCCCATGCATTGCTACCGTTGAATGGTGTTGTCATTGATGTCAAAGTTAGTCGTTGGTAATTAGTATGAAGAACACATCCTCCTTGGAAGCAGCGAAGAAGAGAAGGCAAAGTCATCTCCTTGAAGCCCCTATTAGTCATGATGATGTGGCTACTTGAAGAGCCTTGAAGGAGCTTTAACATGAACGCTTTTAATATACTTCAATGGATTACAATGATAGGAAATAACAATGGACAAGAAGCCCCGAAAGAGAGGAAGGGAAGCCTGAATGAATGGTAAAGAAGCCCCATAGTTGATTGAAGAAAAAAAGCATGAAGGACATTGCAAATGCATGCAAAACCTCCACATATTGATAGTCGTTGTCAAGCCATTTCCAACGATAGGTGGCACACAACGTGGTTCCTCACGGTTGAGGAGTTATGCCCTTGTAAATATGACCATGAGAATTTGCCCCAAAGCAAAGCAAAGAAGCCTTGGAAGGAAGGCCCTAAAATGTTAAACAAACCATGGTCAAGAAGGTATGGTCTAGAAGCCCCAAAAGAATGGTCAAGACACCTCTAAAGTAATGAAAGATGTTTCTACATGTCAGACCTGTTGTCGCTTTATACACACCTGGGCTATCGTGGAAGAAATCTTCAATCCACTTGGTGTGTCCTTGGGGGCAAGTTTCGAGTCAAGGTGCTGTCACGTGATCCTCAACTCCTTCGTCTATGCCAACTCCTAGAGAAGCCAAGGGGGGTAGTTCCTAACAAAATACTAAGGCTCTTTTAAACTAAGAAAAACAAAATAACTACTTCTAGGAGTTTATTGCAAAATAAAACAAAAGCATTCAACACTTAACATTCATCATTTGAGATAATCATATAAATCATTTGTCCAAAAGCATGCATATATCAAGTAGGATACACGATCTGCAAGATTAACAAAATTAGTTAGACAATTGCATGAATGAAGTAAATTGCTTACATACATAAAGATAAACCAATTATACCGGTGCCTTAAAAGGAGTCTTGGACAATTGTTGATCACGTGTTTTATTAAGGTAAATTAAAGGTAGATTAATGAGAGAATATGTGGCCTCTTTAGAGGCTAACTCTTTGTTTGAAAACTTGCGGATAACTTACCGAAACCCAAGAGGTCTCACCAGTAGGTTCACTAAGAGTGCCGGATGTCTAAAACGGGTGGGAAGTCAAGTCTGAGAGGGCCCGCCTTACTTCACACACTCCCTTTAGGCGTTTTCTCGCGCATTGAGATAGCAACTTCCAAGATTTCCCCAATTAAACTACAAACAAGGTTTATTTGACTTTGCAAGATTGAAAAAAGATAAACTTTAAAAAATAACTGAAAGCTGCGCTTTGCAAGAAACTTTGAAATTTGAAACTTGCAAGAGTTATTACTGATAGTGGAAAACAAGCTCTAAACTAAACATGCATAAAGATTGAAAGTATTTTTTAGACATGCATGTGAAATGTGAATGTTATGTGTGTTAGATTTGCTTATGATTGCGTGTGTGTTTAAGATCAAAAGATGAAACTTGCACAGAAAGAAAGTAAAGCGAAACAACGTCACACAAATCCCCTTAATGGGGATGGAGAAACTGGGCTCAAAAGGGCCCGCTTTTATTAAACCTATTACAACGAGAACTAAGTTCTCTTTGATATTCTCTTTTAGAAACTTGGATCCTTATAAGCTTTGGATCTTAAGGATTACAAGAAACTTAGAACACAAAAAATCTTTATTGATGAAGTAGGAAACCCTTGGATGCTCCGAAAGCCTTGATTTCGCCAAAATCGATGGAATCTCCCCTTGCTTTTGGATGGACCTGTTAAAAACCAGCAAGTAAAATGGTTAGAAGATGATGAGAAACAATCTAAAAGACTAAACGAAAACTTGGAAAATTTATTAATTTTTTTTTGAATTTTTTCTAAGGCAAATGGGACAATTTTTAGAGACTTTTCAACATTTTGAAAGAACCTAAACCTAGCTCTTTTAGTTGTTTCTGTTTACTGTCCTAAAACAACAAACATATGACAACTAATTAGCTTGATTTACAAAGCGAAACAAAACAACTATCTAGTTTAAGATTTAGATGAAAAGAACCTAGAAAATTGCAAGGAAACTAGCCTAGATCTACTCATTTAGTTAGAAAATATTGCAACTAGATCTAGGAACTTTAAGCATGCAACATTAGATATTCAAATTTAACTTAAAAAATAGATCTACTTAACATGCAATCAAAGAAAGAGAAATGAAGAAGAATATTTATGATTTTTCTGGAGCTTTTGCTTGAGCATGGAACACTTGGGCTATGGGGTCCCTTTGGTGTGAGGAAGAGGGAGAATGTCTTCTTTTCGATCTTCTTGGACACACACTAGATGCAACCTAACTCCTTTGCCTGTCCAAGAAACTAGATCCTGCATGCAACAAAGAACACCTGCAAATACCTGTAGATTTGGTGTTTCCTACACAGAAAACCTCAACTGCACATTAGTTTAAACAAAAACAAGACATGCAATGTAAGCGTTCAATATATATAAACAAGTGGATTAAACAGTGAACAAACTAAAAAACCCACTCCAATAAGATAACAATATCTCCATGATTAGCCAAATAAAAACTAAATACATGCAATATATCAATGTAACATCATCTCAAATAAGTCCAACATTCATCCACACACCATAACTGATCTCCAAAGTCTTTTATTATTACAATAGCATGAGAAAATTGCAACAATGATGTACAAGCTTTCCCAAACTCCAACCTAACAATGGAGGGGGGTAGCTTTGCTTATATAGAAAAATGGGTGACAACTCCAAAGAAGGGATGCACAAGTCTAAGAGGAGATGCACAAGGTTAAGGGAGATATGCGTGTAGTAGAGTGGAGATGTGTGGAGTGGATGGGAGGTGAAGGGTAGTGATGTATGGTGAAGGGAGAGTGAAGTGAGGACGATTGGGGTGAAGTGGGAGTGAGTGGAGTGGAAGTGGAGTAGTGAGGGCGAGTGATAGCTTTGGGATGTGCGCCATCTCTTGAGAATGCGCCAACTGTGTAAGTGGGGTCGAGTCCCTTCATTGGGATCTCCTCCACGCTTATGTCATCCTTAGTGAAGTCACCTTACCCTTTGCTTAACTCGCCCAAGCCTTCATTCAATTGGGGACAAGGAAAAAACATGTTTCTGACATGTTCTTCAGTTTCCCTAAAAAATAAGGATTTAATTAAATTACTTATTTTCTGTATTTTTAGAGTAAATTTCATTTTTTAGTGATAATAATCATTTTTTTACCTCGAAAGAAGGGAAATAGGGGTTTATATGGTACTCTAGACTGGAAAACGACCATAAATATGGCATCTGATAATGTTTGATGCCATATTTTTACAACTTATTGACTTACAATTAAAAAATTCCATTTTTGCGGGAATTTTATTATTTTTCTAAAACATAAAAAAAACCTATCAAACCTAGCTGCACTTTCCATATGACTCAATTAAGATGATCTAGTATGAACTCATATACATTCATACACTAGAGATTGGTTATACTATGCCAAGGCCTAACCACCAGTACATACTTCAACTTTGGAGTCAGTCTCTTGAGTGAAAAAACTTAGAAATTATTAATCGCCCAGAAAGGCAGGAAAAAAATAATTAACAAGTGAAAAAAAAACACTCTAGAGTACATGCTCGTACCTAGGTCTTAGGTGGCCAATAGCCTTTTACAATATTTCATACTCAGGTCATTTATTACAATGATGGAAATGCGAAAAAAATGGTGGTCTTTTGAAAGAACATAGTTACCAATTTAATGAGAACTGTGACCTCAAAACGAGAACTTTGGCAAAAAAACCCCATATTTTTGCATAAAAAACATGAAAATCAAGCCCCAAATCAAAAAGTGGTGCATTCGGCATCACCGTTACCACATTTTTCAAGCGGGGTCAAAATTACAACATTTTTCAAGCATGGCCTTCAAAACTCATACAGTAGTTCAGAAAAACCTTAAAACTAACCCCTAAATAAAAAAATGACGCTAACTAAAAAAATAAAAAGTCTAAACGTTAAAATTATGGCTAATTACGACTTAATTGAAACCGTGGTTTTGACAATAAATCCCTATGCCAAAACAAACCCAAAATTGGATACAAAATGGTCACTTTAAAATTTATTTATTAACTTTTTTTTTTTCTTCTTCTTAAATTTACATTGAAAAACA
>SNQJ01S0018373.1:186700-206565 GCA_010110895.2 Picea sitchensis | reverse complement strand
ATAACACTTGGATTATATGGTTAAAAGGGATTAAATTGCTCTATTACTGATTCACCCCCCCTCTCAGTAATCCAACACCCCTTTGGACCAAGACCCTTATCTTTGGTCCAAAGAAAAAAGTGAACAAGTGGTTACTACTTTCCCTATAGATCTAACTCAATCAAGTAAGCAAGAGAGAAGAAGAATATGGCATACCTTATTGCGATGTTCGTCCTCACTGCTCCAATCCTTGGGCTTGATCTCCAAGCTCCTCACCGCAATTGAAGTCCTACAAATACTAGCAAAGGAACTCTTCCTCTTACTCTAGATGATTATATAAAGCAAATCTATCTATGAAGATTGAAACGACAATAGAAAATCAAATGTAGAACACATGAACTTGAAGGGAATAGGCCAAATTGATATTAATTGGAAAGCCAAAGAAGCCACTTACCAAGCATGATTGACGATGCATTCACTTCTCTAAGCTCTCCTCATCCATCCCTTGCATGAAAACCTTGAAATCAAAATGTTTATGCTTCTCCCAAGATCAAAGGTTTGGTACGTGAATTATTCCCCCCTTCACCTTGGAAATTCCTTCAATACATAGGCTTGAGAGGCACGACCACCATGAGCTAATGAAGGATATGGTTGAGCATATGGCTCCTTAATTTTAGATTATATCTTAGGATAGATCCCATAGGGTAGGATTCAACCACAACAACCTCATCCAAGTCGGAGCTGACCCTTAGAAAGAGGTGGAGAATCCTCCATTTTCCTCTAACAAGACTAGCACTCCCCCGGAGTTGAGCACAGAGCGCCAATGGCACTCCCTTAGTATGGATAGGGGAGAATTGGCGCCCCCTTAGTATGGGTAGGGGAGCGCCACCCTTCTAAAATGCCAAAAAATGGTCGAAATTTCCAAGAAAAAGGTGTGTTTTTGTTGTCAAACGATGGGGATTCTTCTTCCAACATGACTTGGGGATTGTAACAAATGTTTTTCATGGTTTAAGGGGGTTGTGACACTTAGAAAAGTGAATTTGACACTAGGTAAGGTGCATATGACACTTGTGACAGTGCATGCGACACTTAACAAGCTGCATATGTCACTTTGTGACACTTGCAACACTTAGGGTGCGAAACTCAAGTGTGACTTTTTGGTGTGTAACACCTATTAGGCACAATTTAACTGTGACTGTAATTTACCTACAACCATAGTTCTACGATTGCATATCAAATCAATTTGCACAAAACTTTTCGGTAGGGACATCGCCACTCCAGTGGCACTTGTTACTCCTTGAAGTTAAAGCAAGTTGAATTTGTATTAACTTGGTCCCATGAAATCAATTCCATGATATCTTCCACAATATTAATCAAAAATTTACAAGTGACTTGTCTAATTATTAAAAAATATTATTACACATGGTATGGGAGTTTAAAAAATATTATTACACATGGTATGGGAGTTTAAAAAATATGATTACACATAGTATGGGAGGTTCAGAGAGGTCATAGAAAGAGACAAATTATTCATGATTATGAGTTTAAATAAATTGGAATAAATTATAAATAGATTTTTTAATAATCATCATGAATTTTTTCAATTGGTTTAGTTTAGGTGGTTGGAAAGAATGATTGTTATCCTCTCCACCCAGGGTCAATTCCCATAAGTGACATGTTAAACTCTTAATGAGTATATTATTGTAATGGTTTTCAGCCTTGTTGTTAACCAACCTTAACATGGGAACTAAAACGTATTTCTTAACAGAGAATTGCATTACCATTCATTGTCCAATAACAATAATAGACCCTAAATACCACCTGACACCTATGCCCATACAAAATGCACCTCATATCATCACGTCAAAGACTTTCAATACGAACAATATGGAGAGGAGGATGGGCACCATATTGAGTGCTTTGTTTCTACTAAAGCTCGGTGTAATGTGGGAACAACACAAAACTAAAATAATTGTGTCTGCTCTCACTGGGGCATAGACCATTACAGAGCAGAGTTCTTATATCGTTGAAAGGATGGCACTAATAAGGTTAGCAGTGATAAGAATATTAATAAGGAAAGTTTTAGAGCTTCATCCATGCATAGATATGGAGCTATATCACACTAATCAGATAGTCAAAAGAGGTATTTTTTTGTCACACATATTTAATTTTGAAAGTATGAATATGATCCATGTGGATACCGGTGGCCACCCACCTATTCCACTCTTGCAGAATGGTTCCACATATTAGTAGTTTTTCTACATTTTTTTGGGTCCCAAACTTTCGGGGCCATTTTGAGGCCCTAAACGACGATTTTTGGCACGACAACGACTGGTCAAAATTGAAAGGCAGATGTTAGGCCGAAAAGAATGTGTACTTCTCGAATAAACCTTTCCAACGAGGTATCGACCACCGCAAACGAAGATTGTACGCAAAATCTGTGCCCTGGGAAGTTGACGTATCAAATAACCATATTTGGGGCCCACACACCTTTTGGCATTTCATCTTCTAGGGTTATGGTTTTGGATGTTTAGGGTTTTCTCATTGATGCTTTATGTTAAAAGGAATTTTTGGATACTTGTGAATGAGCGTAGCCCACACGTCTCTCTCTTCAAGGATAAGCTACCACCATTCTAGATAGCTTGTGTGCTTTACAATTTACAGTCTTTTTTACTCTAGACGGTCATTAATAAAATCTGAGTTTAACTATATTACTGTGTTTCTTGTAATATCTTTGTGTATTTCCTTTTTATATCTTTTCCTTCATGTCGTTTTCAAAATAATCCAAATTAGTGGTATTAGAACAGTTTTCTCCTTGGCGTTTCTCAGTGCATGTCCTCGACGAGGTCAGGGTATAAAGAGTTGGGTCTCAAGCTAGTTTCTCTTTAGGACAACTGCACTCACCAACCCAAGAAACCTCCCATGGTGGAAGAAAAGAGATATGATAGAGAAGAAGATCGTATCAAACTGTTGCTCAAGGAATCCCTTGTTCAATAGAGGAATGAGATGATGGATAATTTCACCCAAATCCTTCGATGGTTACAAACAACAACGAAGGCACCTTCAACCAACAGTCACTTAAAAGGTGTGACACCCTTTAAGGTACAAGTTAACTTTGATATTACTTTATTTGAAGGCCATATAGGCATTGATGCTTTGGAAAAATGGTTAAGTCTACTAGAGGGTTATTTCTTTGTCCAAAAATTTTCCAACAGTGAAAAAATCACCTCTGCACTCCTTATATCCCTTCCCCATGTCAAATATTGGTGGGAAATTTACTGTCAGTAGCATGTCATAAATGAGTCTACAATTTTTTGGATAGGACCCACTTGGGAGGCTTTTGTTGATGCCCTCAAGGAGAAATACTACCTTGTTGGAAACTATGATGACCAGTACATGAGATGCACAACTATGCATGAGGAGAGAGACCAAACGGTGAAGGAGTACACCAACATATTCCATACCTTGCGTAGAAATTTGGGTATTAAAGACTTTGAGCGATACTTGGTTTTGAGGTACCATAGTGGCCTACATAGGCACATCCAAACAGATATGGGGTTCCTAGACATCTCCTCACTGGGAGCCTCTTATCGATATGCTATCAAAATTGAGCAAAAGTTCAAGCAAAAGAATAAGCAGGATTTCAATTATGAAAACTCATCGCAACAGAATCACGGTAAAGGTGGCCCTAACTCCGAGAGAAAGGATGGCCAACCCCAAGATAACCATTCCAAGCCACAAGCAAAGAAGGGTAACGGGAAGTTGAAGGAGGACACTGGAAAGTGGTGTGAGATCCATAAAGAACCTTAGCACAACATTGATGAATGTCACTCCAAATAGACATTGTTGGCTGAGACGAAAACCTCATAGGGCAGATGCCAACTCATACTCTAATTCAGAACTGATTAATGGAATATGGATCATTGACGCATAACCTAGTGTCACAATCATTACCACAAATGTCCAACCAGAGGAACCAGAGGACTCTGGAGAAGGGCATCACCTCTTCCACTCAAAGATGTGGGTGAAAGGGACCCCACTCCATTTCATTGTTGACTATGATATCCAAAAGAACCTAATCTCAACAGAGGTCATCAAGAGGTTGAAACTAACAATGACAATGCACCCTTAACCATACATGATCGGTTCGCTCATCCAGGGACAAGATATATGCGTCAACCAGCAATGTTGCCTTCACTATGACATCAAGCCCTTCAAAGATGAGGTATGGTGTGATGTCACCCCAATTGAAGTTTGTGATGTTCTTTTAGGACAACCATTTATGTGGAAGTGTAATGTTGTTTATGAATCTAGGCCCCATATTGTCATTATTGCTTTGGGAGGTCAACTCTACAGGGTACCAGAGGTAGTCCCAACTATTGCGGTCTCTTTGATCTCCACGAAGCAGTGAAAAAGGGTGGTCTCTTAGACCAGGAGATTTTTCCTCTTTATGGTCCAGTCGGAAGGTGAACATAAGATCACTACAACTGCCAAAACCTTTGTAGGAGGTCTCTCTACATATTAGAAGTAGGTGGAAAAGATCGTGGAAGAGTACAAAGACATGTTTGTCTCACCTATTGGGGTGTCCTTTCACTTTTAGGTAAAGCACTCAATTGATTTGACACTCATTGCTCCTCTATCTAACAACCATGTATATAGGCACTCTATTCTGGAGAATGAAGAAATCAAACACTAGATCCGAGAGATAATTCCAAAAGGCCACATTAGACTAATCTCCTCACCTTGTGGGATCCCAATTGTTCTGGTACAGAAGAAAGACAAGACATGGCAACTTTGTATTGATTAGAGAGCCTTGAACAATATCATTGTCAAGAATTGGTACCCAATCCCCTAGATTGATGATCTTCTAGATCAACTCAAGGGAGCCAAATGTTTTAGTAAGATTGATTTGAATTTAGGCTACCACTATGTGTCGATTGAGTAAGTTGTTTTAAGGAAGACAACTTTCAAGTCTAAACAACGTCTCTTCAAGTGGTTGGTCATGCCTTTCAGTTTGACTAATACGTTGACCACATTCGTGTAGATGATGGATGATATATTGCGGCCATTCACAAACTCCTTTATGGTTGTATATCTAGATGACATCCTCATCTTTAGGAAAACCTGGGAGGTACATTCAAATCACATTCAGTAGGTCTTGGGCACCCTGTAACAACACAAGTTATATGCCAAATTTGGAGAAGTGTTCCTTCGACATGCAGAGAATTCAATAATTGGGATACATCATGGATGAGTAGGGTGTGCATGTGGATCCAGACAAGATCCAAGTCATTCATGATTGGTCGGCCTTGAATACACTAACAAGGCTCCACAGCTTCATGGGCCTCACCAACTTCTACTGCAGGTTTGTGTTGGGATTCTCTCGGATCGCTTGGGTCTTAAGCTAGGTGACCAAGGGTGGATCCAAGGCCAAGTTTGTTTGGGCCTTGTTGCAACAGAAAGCATTCAAGGATTTTAAATTTCGCCTCTGCTCAACACCAATCCTCATTCTTCCAGACCTGCAACAACCATTTGAGATTGACATAGATACATCATATTATGTTATCAGTGCAGTCATGAATCAACATGGTCATCTGATGACCTATCACATTTAAACATTATCTGATGTTGTTCGCAAATACCCCACCTACGACAATGATATGTAATCCATCATGCAGGCATGTTGACAGTGGAAGCATTACATTCTAGAAAAGGAAATGATCATCCACATCGATCATGGGCCTCTATAATTCATGTTGACACAAGGAAAATTATTGAATAACTACCATCAAAAGTGGTCCATGTACCTACAACAATTCCACTTGAACATCAAGTACAAGAAGGGCAGCATCGACCATGTTGCAAACTGCCTTAGTTGACCCCCATTTGTGGCACTAACGACAATTCTTAATTCATGTGGACATGAGACCTTCGAGTGGCCACAATTACACAGCATTGACTATGACTTTGTTATTGCCTATTAGACATTGAGCACAAGAAAATCAGTTCCATACTTTCATCTCCAGGATGAACTGTTATTCCATCTAAGCCATATATGTGTTCCTTCAATCCAGCATGCAAAGTTGATTTGGGAATCTCATTACAGTCAGACAGTAGGACACTTTGGCGTGGAAAAAATAATGGCAGTACTGCAAAAGAATTTTATTGGCCAAAGCTTCAATAATATGTCTGCAAGTATATCAAATCATGCATGTTTGCACCATTGCAAAACCCGCCATCAAGAAACAGGGGCTATACACCCCTCTACCTACTCCTTGGGAGTCCATATACATGTATTATATGTTTGGTCTACCTTCAACCAAGCATGGTAATGACTATGTCTTCATGGTCATTGATCGATTCTTTAAGATGGTGGTTTTGGCACCCTACAAGAAGAGTATCTCAGCAGAGGCCAACGCTAAGCTCTTCTTTGAATGTGTTTGGGTTCATTTTGGGCTCCCATAGACCATTATTCCAGATCTAGATAGTAGGTTCCTGAGTACTTTCTAGTCCAGCCTATGGTCGATGGTGGACACCAAGTTGACCAAATCGATTGCCTTCCACAAACAGATTGATGGACAAACAAAGGTAATCAATAAGATGGTTTTTCATATCTTGAGGATGTACAATTCCAAACATCCATGTAGATGGGATGAGAGCCTTCCTTATGTCCAACATAACTACAACAAATCCCTCCACAACTCTATTGGCCACAACCCTTTTCAGGTGTGCTTGGGGTTCCATCCATTGGCCCCCATTGATGAAGCTCTTCCCATTGCAATTGCACAGGAAGAGTCCTCCCATGCTCAGACCAAGCCTAATTGAGAAGCCTAATTTCTTGAACGAATTGAGCACATCCATAAATAATTTCATGATATTTTGCATAAAGCTAACGCCAAGTACAAGCAACGCCACAATCAACATTAGGTACCACACAATTTTCAGGTGGGAGATAAGGTATGGTTACATTTGCAGAAAGAGTTCCTCATAGGACCCCATTGGAAGCTCTACCCACTCCTATACGAGCCTTACACCATCACTAAGGTTGTGGGTGAGAATGCCTTTGAATTAAGTATTACCCCTTTCCTTGGCTTGCACCGTGTATTTAATGTGGAACTACTTCGACCATAATTTCCACCTCTCCTTGACACTTCAAATGTGGCCAAGCACTTGGCCCATACATAACTCAATCATGAATGCATTGAATAGGTGACATTTTATCAAATCATGGACACCAAGATAAAGGGCACCGACCTGCGGAACATTTAACTCTATTTGGTTGTCAAAGCAAGGCAACTTCTTCACCAGGGCAAGTGACTCACCAAGAGTTAGATTCAGAAGAAATTTTCCCATATGATGGAGGAACTTGACCAGTGGGGACCATTGATTTCTAATGGGGCAGAACAAATCCAGGTGGATACTAGTGGCCACCCACTTGTTCCACTAATGCATAATGGTTCCACATATTCATAGTTTTTTTGGCACTGCAACACCTAACATGTGGACAAAGGTAGATGCTAGGCCGAATAAAATGTGTACTTCTAGGCTAAACCTTTCCTACGACTTACCGAGCACCCCAAATAGAGATCGTATGCAAAAGTTGTGCCCCCGGGAAGTTGACGTATCAACTAACCACATCGAAGCCCACAAACCTTTAGGCATTTCATCTTTTGGGGTTAGGGTTTTCTCATTGATGCTTTATGTTAAAATCATTTTCAGCTTCTTGCAAATGAGCGTAGCTGACACATATCTCTCTTCAAATATAAGCTACCACCATTCTATATAGCTTGTGTGCTTTTCATTTTACAGTCTATTGTACTCCAAACAATCATTAATAGAATTTGAGTTTAACTGTATTACTGAGTTTCTTGCAATATCTTTGTGTGTTTCCATGTTATATCTCTACCTTCATGTCATTCTCAATATAATCCAGATCAGGATAATGGGTTGACTATGAAACTCTGCTTCTAGGATATTTTGATTGTTGCAAGAAAATTAGACAGGACGGGGATTTAGAACTGTACGACATTTTTTTATGATTCCAACATGAGTATCAATAGAGGTAACATTAGTATCAATTAGTTCTTGACAAAGAATAGGATCTTAAATAGGTTATGAATCTTGAAATTGAACCAAATAATTAGTCATGTTATGGAAAATAGTCATGTTTTGAAGAAAAAGGACTAGTATCATTATAATCAAATATCACACTCAATCATAAGATTGTTCATAGATAGATAAGAAATCTCTAAATATGATAAGAGCTTTTTTTAGTCAAACTAGATATATATTATACATGATGTCAAACAAAGTATCCTTTCATGTTATTTATGGTTAAGGTTACAACTCCTTTTTTAAGTCATTAGAGTTAGGGTTTTAGATTGTCTCCTTTATATTTAGGTTTGGGTTTTTTAGTTTTTTAAATAATCATATATAATCAACGCTATGTATGAGTAATGGTAGTTGATATAATCTTTACAAGGTATTATGATGAGCATAATATTAATATTTTGTAAGTTGTGCTAATTAATATGATCTTTACAAGGTATTGTGATTAATATAATATTAATTAACTTTTTGTAAGTATAAATTTTACATACAAACTTCATTTCAAAAATATGAAAAGATTTCAATAAGCTTTATATTGAAAAAAGTTAACTTTCAAAAATGTGAAAAGATTTGAATGAGATTTATATTGAACAAAATTAACTCACCCAAAAATTCAAGTATACCTTTTGTCTTGAAATGACTTCAATAGTATCATAACTCTATATGTGATAAATATATAAAATATTCAATATCATAACTCTATATGTGATAAATATATAGAATATTATCATAATTATAATAATTATGGTTTTGTTAGAGAAATTTATGGATAAACATTGTGTATGAGGTTTTGAAACATCCAATGTTTGGAGTGGACACTCCACCCATCATCAGGGACACTTGAAGCTATCACGAATGAAACAAGTCTTGAGGTTTGAATTTAAAGGGGTAAAATGGAAGTGACCGTTGAAGATAGGAACTAGGAAAAAATAGTCGTTGAGCTCAAATATTAATAAGGATAATATAGTATTAACATCTTTTGAAAGTACTGAAAGTTATTAAGATGGATTAATAACTTATTAATCCATTCTCTCTCTCTCTCTCTCTCTCTCTCTCTCTCTCTCTCTCTCTCTCTCTCTCTTCGAGTATCCCTCTCTCCCTCCCCCTACTCTCTCATGCTCTCTCTACCTATCTATAGAGGGAGGGGGAAGAGAGAATGGATAAAAAAAGTATGTGCTCTCTTTTAATAGGTCCCAGCAGGAATGCGCACACGTTCCTAGAGCACATTCATTTTCATGGTGAGGAGTCGATGTGGCAACATGGGTGGTGTTCAAGGTTTGTTGAGCAGTCAATGTGGCAATGTGACTGGTGTTCAAGGTTTGTTGAGTAGTCGATGTGGCATCGTGGGTGGCGGATCATCGTTTGTTGAGCATGTCACATCATGAATGTGTGAGCATTCTTAATATCGCACATGCATTCTTAAGATTGCACACGCGTTCTTACATGTGCATGTGCTCACCCATTGCCACTTTTTTGTCCATCAACTTCATGCAAGAGCCCCTAAGTGGCCCTATCTACCCACCCTATACTAACATAAACTAATAACCCTACCTAGCCTACCAAACCCAACACCATCTTCACCTACCTTGGCCTATACTATTATACCATACCATAAGCTAAAGTACATGTCCTACAAAATCTAACTTACCTTATCAAACATATCCTACCTTAACCTAAACCCTAGATCAAATTATCCATGCTACCCAAATCTACCTTGGTTAGGTTGACTCAACCTACCTAGACCTTCCCAAGCTATGCTTATCTTATCATGGCTTAACTTGCCATGCCCAACCAACCATACCTATGCTACCCAATATTAACCTAGCCTACCCTACATTAGGCCTTTCGTAGCTACCCTACTCTACCATATGTTAAATTACCTATCCTACCTTAACTTACACTACCATTGATTAAACTAATCTTTCCTACTCTACCCTATATTAATCTACCATGCACAACCATCCCTACTTATCCTGCGCTATACTAACATAACCTTTTAAACTCTATGTCATCCCTACCTACCTTGGCCTAAAGCATGCTACCCTACCATAAACTAAACTATATGTTCTACAAAACCTACTCTACCATAATCTAAACTCCATGTCCTACAAAACCTACCCTACCCTAATCTAGAGTGGCCTATCTTAACCTACACTACCCTAGATTAAATTAGCCTAGCTAGCCTAAACAAAACGTATATAGCCTAGCTACCATCTAGGAATATATTATCTTTATCCTGGCTTATCATATCTCTCATATTAGTGTGACCTAATTAATACTACCCTTACTCGCTCTAATTATCATGAACTTACCCTACCCTATACTATTTTAACCTAAGCTAACCTATCCTAACAAATCTTATACTAGTAATCATTTCCTAACCTAACCCTCACCTAGAGTAGCATAACCTGCCCTACTACCCTAACTAAATTTGGCCTAATCTAACTTACTCATCTTACCCTACCTTATCTTAACATAACCCCTCCACACTAACCAACCTTATCTAACATGAACTAACTTACACTAACTTAATCTACCCCATTGATGCAACTCTTCCCATTGCAATTGCACAGGAAGAGTCCTCCCATGCTCAGACCAAGCCTAATTGAGAAGCCTAATTTGTTGAACGAATTGAGCACATCCATAAATAATTTCATGATATTTTGCATAAAGATGACGCCAAGTACAAGCAATGCCACAATCAACATCAGGTACCACACAATTTTCAGGTGGGAGATAAGGTATGGTTACATTTGCAAAAAGAGCGCCTCATAGGACCCCATTGGAAGCTCTACCCACTCCTATACGAGCCTTACACCATCACTAAGGTTGTGGGTGTGAATGCCTTTGAATTAAGTATTACCCCTTTCCTTGGCTTGCACTATGTATTTAATGTGGAACTACTTCGACCATATTTTCCACCTCTCCTTGACACTTCAAATGTGGCCAAGCACTTGGCCCATACATAACTCAATCATGAATGCATTGAATAGGTGACATTTTATCAGATCATGGACACCAAGATGAAGGGCACCGACCAGTGGAACATCCAACTCTATTTGGTCGTCAAAGCAGGGCAACTTCTTCACCAGGGCAAGTGGCTCACCAAGAGTTAGATTCAACAGAAATTTTCCCATATGATGGAGGAACTTGACCAATGGGGACCATTGCTTTGTAATGGGGCAGAACAAATCCAGGTGGATACTAGTGGCCACCCACTTGTTCCACTAATGCATAATGGTTCCACATATTCATAGTTTTTTTGGCACCGCAACACCTAACATGTGGACAAAGGTAGATGCTAGGCCGAATAAAATGTGTACTTCTAGGCTAAACCTTTCGTACAATGTACCGAGCACCCCAAACGGAGATCGTATGCAAAAGTTCTACCCCCGGGAAGTTGACGTATCAACTAACCACATCGGAGCCCACAAACCTTTGGGCATTTCATCTTTTGGGGTTAGGGTTTTCTCATTGATGCTTTATGTTAAAATCATTTTCAGCTTCCTGCAAATGAGCGTAGCTGACACATATCTCTCTTCAAAGATAAGCTACCACCATTCTATATAGCTTGTGTGATTTTCATTTTA
Source organism: Picea sitchensis (assembly GCA_010110895.2). NCBI lineage: Eukaryota > Viridiplantae > Streptophyta > Pinopsida > Pinales > Pinaceae > Picea > Picea sitchensis. Next base: position 194,887 of record SNQJ01S0018373.1, on the reverse strand, counting down.
CAGTCGTTTGTACTCCAAACAATCATTAATAGAATCTGAGTTTAACTGTATGATTGAGTTTCTTGCAATATCTTTGTGTGTTTCCATGTTATATCTCTACCTTCATGTCATTCTTAATATATTCCAGATCAGGATAATGGGTTGACTATGAAACTCTGCTTCTAGGATATTTTGACTGTTGCAAGAAAATTAGACAGGATGGGGATTTAGAACTGTACGACAATTTTTTATGATTCCAACGTGAGTATCAACAAAGGTAACATTAGTATCAATTGGTTCTTGACAAAGAATAGGATCGTAAATAGGTTATGAATCTTGGAATTGAATCAAATAATTTGTCATGGTTTGGAAAATAGTCATGTTTTGAAGAAAAAGGACTAGTATCATTATAATCAAATATCACACTCAATCATAATATTGTTCATAGATAGATAAGAAATCTCTAAATATAATAAGAGTTTTTTTTAGTCAAACTAGATATATATTATACATGATGTCAAACAAAGTATCCTTTCATGTTATTTATGGTTAAGGTTACAACTCCTTTTTTAAGTCATTAGAGTTAGGGTTTTAGATTTTCTCCTTTATATTTAGGTTCGGGTTTTTTAGTTTTTTAAATAATCATATATAATCAATGCTATGTATGAGTAATGGTAGTTGATATAATTTTTACAAGGTATTATGATGAGCATAATATTAATATTTTGTAAGTTATGCTAATTAATATGATCTTTACAAGGTATTGTGATTAATATAATATTAATTAACTTTTTGTAAGTATAAATTTTACATACAAACTTCATTTCAAAAATATGAAAAGATTTCAATAAGCTTTATATTGAACAAAATTAACTTTCAAAAATGTGAAAAGATTTGAATGAGATTTATATTGAACAAAATTAACTTTCAAAAATGTGAAAAGATTTGAATGAGATTTATATTGAACAAAATTAACTCACCCAAAAATTCAAGTATACCTTTTGTCTTGAAATGACTTCAATGGTATCATAACTCTATATGTGATAAATATATAAAATATTTAATATCATAACTCTATATGTGATAAATATATAGAATATTATCATAATTATAATAATTATGGTTTTGTTAGAGAAATTTATGGATAAACATTGTGTATGAGGTTTTGAAACATCCAATGTTTGGAGTGGACACTCCACCATTCATCAGGGACACTTGAAGCTATCACGGTTGAAACGAGTGCTGAGGTTTGAATTTAAAGGGGTTTTGGGAACAATTTGGGTTTTTAAAAGGAAGGCAAATTATAGATGCAATTGGGACGACGCAGGAATGCCTACACAGTATAAAAGACAAAAAGATCCAAGCATTAATCCTCAAAATAGATTTGAAGAAAGCTTATGACTGTGTAAGTTGGGATTTTCTCAGGCTGGTCATACTTCAATGTGGTTTTGGTATGCAAACAACTAAGTGGATTATGGGTTGCATCTCATCAACAACCTATGCAATTTTAATAAATGGGGAGCCTTCCGGTTTTTTCAATAGTGGTAGAGGGCTTCGGCAAGGGTGCCCACTGTCGCACCTACTTTTCATATTAATCATGGAAGGCCTGAGTCTGGCTTTAAAGAAAAGTCATGAGGAAGGCTTACTGACGGGCATTAAAGTATCGAGGCTTATCAAGGTCCTACATCTTTTGTTTGTCGATGATATTCTTATTATGACTAAATCATCTTTGGTGGAGTAGCAGGAAATCAAAAGAGTGCTGGGAAGATTTTGTAATGCATCTGGTCTTAAGATCAATGATGAGAAAACTTATTTCCTACAGTATGGTTTGCAACAAAATGTTCTGGAAAATTTAAAGGTTATTTATCATTATAATTTCCTTGATATTTCTAATGGTTCCAGGTATATTGGCTATTATTTGAAGATTTACATGTACAGGACAAAGGACTGGCAATGGCTTATTGACAAGTACGAACGTCAGATAAGCCACGGGTGCAATAGATGGCTTATTAGCAAGGGTCATTTAATCCTTATTAAGGCAGTTCTCGAAAGCCAACCAGTCTATTGGTTGGCTTTGACAAACTTGCCTTCCCAGATCCTTCAAAGAATTCGACAATTGATCTACAGTTTCCTTTGGCCCGGGTGTAAAAAGAAGAAGAAGATCCACCTGTGTGCTTGGAAACTTATTGCTCACCCAAAACAACATGGGGGTTGGGGCTTGAGGAATCTAGGTTGTTTTAGTAGAGCAATGGCAGCAAACACATTGTGGAGAGCACTTATGCAAGAAGGATTATGACATAGATTTTTAAAGGACAAATACATGCCCTTCGTTTCGTTGCTCGTTGGTTGTGCACGGTAAATGTTATAAATGCAAGAGGATATAAAACCTAGAAACACCTTCTGAAATATTTAAATATTATACTTCATTGGTTGGCTTGGCAACCGAGGATAGGACAGTTTATTCTGTTGGGTAGAGATTACATTCTGGGAATGGGGGAAGGGGCGATATTGTCTGAATAATTGATCTCTACTATCAACAGAAAAGGAATACATTATCTTTATCAAGCACAATGCAAACCTCGTGTGGGGATGATTGGCACAAATTGGAGATCTAGCGATGATCTGGAATCAGAGGGTTGTCTTGCTCTAGAATGGAAGCTTTTTCATAGAGCTCTTATTAATGTTGGTGTTCTATTACTTGAGAAATCGGACGATCTAATTTGGTTAGGGGGAGATGCATCGGGTCAGATCTCTGTTAAAAATGCATTTGTGGCCATGGAGAAAAAGATATGGAACTATGTGATAGGTGGCTAGAGGAAAGTGTTATGGTCCTGGGCTTGCCCATTGAAAATAAAACTTGTTATTTGGTTAACTGCTGAGAATAAAATCCTCACCTGGGATATTCTTCAGCGCAGAGGATTCTTGGGTCCATGCATGTGTTAGTTATGCAAACAAAGTTTGGAGACAACATATCACTTGTTTGTGGGATGTACTTTCGTCACATCGGTCTAGAACAAGATTAATTTATCCTTAAATCTCATAGCAAGGTGGACGGGTGATACGCTATCGGGTTGTTTCAAATCATGGAATGTTCAAAACACACTGTATCCAATCTTATCGACTGTCATATGTTGGTACATTTGGAAGGAAAGGAACCTGGCCATATTTGAAGAGGGTATCCCCAGTTTTCAAAAAGTGGTTTTTCTCTCGATTTCTGACACAAAGGTTTGTATATCCAAAACTAAAGCTTCATGTCGCAGTGTCATTCCTACAAATCTAGATGGAGGTGGGGTGATTGCGTGGTTCGATGGAGCAGCTCAGTCATCGGGCAACAATTGCGGAGATGGTAGCAGAATAAAGATCAGTGAGCATAAAATTTATAAATGGTATTTCAACTGTGGGGTGGGAACAAACACTAAAGCCGAGCTATTGGAAGCGTGGGCCCTCCTCACACCGGCATCTCATCTTTTCGATTCTGGAGATACATGTTCAAGGCGATTCAAAAATCCTCATTGAATGGTTGAAAGGGATGGGACAACTACATCTGGTTGCCTTGGAATGATGGAAGGACCGTCTCAGGGAGATCATCAAGAAATTTAGGAAAATCTCTTTTGCACATGTCTACAGGGTTAATAACAAAGTTGCGGACAACCTGTCCAAATATGTGTTATTACAAGCACCAGGGAGAATAGTCTATTATCAATGTGATGAGGAACATGAGGGTCCTCATTGATTTTTAGATCTTCATTAGACTATATGCTACTTTATTCATGTGTTATTTTGTGGAAGTATATAGGACTCTAGCCTCTCTATGGTTAGATCTGTCTGGTTGCTCTATTTTGTCCTATTTTGTCTGGTGAAGTTAGATATAGCATTTGGTTCATGTATTTTGTTCCTCACAATGTTATTGTTGCCTGTGTTGGTTATATTAGTGAGGAAGGCCTTGTCTGGATTATATGTGGGGACTTTTCTGTAATGGAACAGTTTATATTTATATAAATATAAAGTGTCATTTTCTGTGGAAAAAAAAGATGTATGTCTACTAAAAAGACGAAAATTTTTATTGCTTACTAAAACTAGATTGAAAATTGTTGAATTGTCTAATAAAATGTATCTCTATTAAAAACAATCAGTGAAATGTATATATAATAGAATGTTGGAAAATGTTACGACTTACTAAAGGTGGAAAAATGTATGCATTTATAAAAGACAAGATGCATTTGTATTAAAAGAGTAACAAAGAGGAAAAATTGTATGTGTATTAAAAAACAAGAAATGTATGTATATCAAAAAATGGTATGAAAAAAAAATATTTGATCAGTTGATTCTTATGTGTTGTATCATTTGATACTTTAGAGCTGATAGGTTAATTGAAATCACAACCTATCCCAATAAAATTTATATAACCAATTTAAATTTTATCCCTGCCCAAAGGCGTTTGCACATAAATCAGTTTCAGAGAAAAGTGGGCGGGTTGAGGAAAAACAATGGATATTCATTACACAACAATCGTTGTATTAGGACAATTACCATCATCTTCCTTGTTAGCCAAATCCCTTTCATTTTAAAGTAAATCTGAAGAGTGATCCATGACTCAACAAATAAATAGGGAAAAAATCAAATATACAACGTTTAAAACAAGTGTTGCATGACAACTTAGTCCCTACCTACGTAGGTTTGGAAATCGATAAAAATAATGATTTAAAGCCATTAATGAATCAAGTGGAGTAATACATAAGTCTGATATTTGGATAGAATCCCCAATTAAACCCCATTCTATCAATATTGTTCAGTATCTTTCCTTCTTTTATACATATTGGAATTAGTTATACCCCATTTAAAGTAAACTAATGTTTGTGATAAGTGGTAAATTATTATAACCCATTATGAATATTTGTCTCTCATGCCAACATAAAAACTCTTGCCTATTTCATTTAGATTTTAGAATATTATTAATTATTTTAAATATTTCAAAGTTTGTCCATTATGCTTAGTGAATTAAATAACAATTTTCATCGTAATCATTATATAAAAAAAAATTACAAGTTAATTTTAATTCTTTTGTTGAGAATGTTGATATTAGCACTGTTGATTGGATAGATAATCACTATATAAAAAAAATTACAAGTTAATTTTAATTATTTTGTTCAAAATGTTGATATTTAGCATTGTTGATTGGATAGGCTTTAGTTACGGTTGAGTTCTCTATAATAAAGTATTGTTGTCATGTTATGTTTTTTGTTCTTCATTCAAATAGTAAAATGAGACTATTGGTTAAGATGAGACTTAACAGAATTATCCAAACACATTTCCAAATAAGCATATTTACAAATCTTGTTATGTGTTCACAAACGTCCCAAAAAAAGGGTTTAAACAAAGCAAAGAACGTTCCTTCGATTGTTACTAAACGCATGAATATTAAATTCACAACAATGCAAAGAATGTTCCTTCGATTGTTACTAAACACACGAATATTAAATTCGCTCAAATTATTGTTATTAAACACACATATATTAAATTGTTTCAATTATTTTTTTAAAACATTTAAATATGAGATAATTTCAATTATTTTTTTAAAATATTTAAATATTGTATAAAAAATATTTGTCAAAATCTATTTTTAAAAACGATTTTATATAACTAAATTATTATTAACTTTTAATTATATAGAAATGTTATAAAAAATAATAAATAAAATTTTAAAACAATCATTCAACTATTCAATTTGGCAAGAACTCTATGAAGAAGGGCATTTAGAGAGAGACAATTTTTTAAATAATAATAATGTTTGAGGGTACTTAGCTATGAGAAGCTCGTGTCAATCGCATACGTTTGAGGTGTTCGCTCTAACCAGTTGCATTGTTGTTAACATCTCATGAGAACGTTGTTGCATGCATGAGGCAACGCTGCCTCACTGAGTCGTCCCATGTATCTACCAAGTTCATTTTGTATGTTCCATTCTGCTGACCCAAACATGAAACCTGAAATTGCAACCATCCATCCATGCAGCTAAATAGAGAGGGTGGGTTATTTCTTTGTTAGCTCGGGGTTTCGTGACATGCTCATAAGTAGGAAGCCTATAGACCTCCAATTACTATTGTTAGGATGGGGCAGTTCTTCAGGCAACAAGTTTCCAGCCTCTCAAAGGATCCACTCTGTTATTATACAACAAGCTTCAACATGATTCAAAGCTTCTATCAACAAACACAGAGCTCAATATTTATCAGGAAATTAGACTCTTCTTATAAAAAAATTATATTTTATGCAAACTTCCCTATCAAATTTACACTAACCCATCACCAAATATTTGTCCCCTCCCCTGAAGGACACACTTATGCAGGCTTTCTCTCCTTGCAAGTATTTTTCCATACATCGTCTGTATTTTCCATTATTGCACACATCCTTTTTATTATTTACATCATCATGAACCCCTATTGGCGACCTCGACATCCTCCTCCAAGTTCTATACAAGACAACATCTGCATTCCCTCTGTTTGGGTGCAATTCATGTCATTGGTTTGTCGTTGATCGGGACATTTTGCTAGATGGAGCAATAAATGTAGTTCATGGTTCCAGATCCTCAATGGAGGAACATTTGCAAATATACCTTCATTTTGATAGTGTTGCATTTCTTGTTGACCATCCAAGTCTATTCAATAAGCCCGCGACAAAGTTCAACTCATTTTCAACCGTAAAATTTCTTGTTCTTCTGTGGGGTGTGAAATCATAATAGATTATATTGCAAGATTGTCATATACAAGTGGAATCCAAACAAGTTTATATCATTCTCTTTTATATGGTGTACCTGGAATACAAGAGAATATTGCAATAAGTGTTGGTTGTTGCATCTGATCCAACTCGCTCCACTGCCTCTAATATTGGTATTGTGACTGGCTGACGAGCTTGCTACTTGCTCTTGTAATGGAAAAATAGATGAAAATGGAAGAAATGTTTCAGGATTCGAGTCATCCTCTATGTTGCTACAAATAGATCAGTCACTTGTAAGTACTTCGATAACCCAAAAAATAGAATCCTTTAATGTAGGCTTTTCATCAATAAACATATAATAACAGAAATTGACTGAATCAATATGTTTTTCCTTGATAAATTGAGTAACTGTACCCGTGAAAAAATCATTTTGGATTTTTTGGTCTTATCTCCTTGATTGTTTCTATCTCTGCTACAAAAATAAGTTCTGGTTGGAGATCTCTCATCTTATATGATATGGTTGTTGTTTTATGCTCTGTAATAAGGTGGTTGTGAGGTTATGATATGGTTGGTGTTTTATGCTATGTAATAAGGTGGTTGTGAGGTTGCTTCTTGAGCATTTATCTCCAACATTGTTGCAAGTGGGTGAACTCGGTATTTCCTTGGCCCCTCTCCCTTTGGCTTTCCAAGGGGTGAGGAGCAGAGAGAATGGCCCCAGCACAGTCCCTTTGGATTTCCAAGCGGTGAGGAGCAGAGAGGGAATGCACCCAGGGCATGGACTCCATCAACTAAATTGGTGTCAAAGAGAAGGTTGTGTAGCAATTGCGGAGGTGGTGTAGTGATAGGAAAGATTTATGACATTTGTGTGGTAGGTGCACGCGCAAGGAAAGCTACAATCGGTGTTGAAAGTTACAGGGGACTAACATTAATACTACAGTCGGTGCTGACAGTTACAGGGGACTAACATTAATGCAAGCTGCTATGACTATTAATGAACGCAGTCACTTGGGCAATAAGACTTCAAAGTTGAAGTCTAATAGTATTGAAGATAAAAATGTTTTCGATTTATTTTAATTCTAATAAAAATTACTTTCCAGATTTTCCCATGTTAAACATTGCCAATCGAAATAAATTAAAATCAATAGGATGCAATTTCAATGTACGCCGCCACCTCGCCAATAACGCCCCAAAGTTGAGGGCCAATAAATTGAAGAAAAATATATATTTTAATTCAAATAAGTATTATTTTCTTAGTGTTACTATGTTTAACATTTGAAAGAGTAAAAATTTTAAGTCAAACTGTCGATTAATAGGCAGTCAACTCATCGAACGATTGCTATAGTCCCAAGGCAGGGACTAATAACATTAAAGATTAATTACTGGTAGATTACTATATAGGTAAATAAATTTATGTGTATATATTAATAATAACAGCCATATTAATAATATTATTGTGATTATATATGTTGATACACATATATTTAATATATTAATAATGAT
>SNQJ01S0018373.1:155312-180673 GCA_010110895.2 Picea sitchensis | reverse complement strand
TTTTTTTAGCGAATTCGAGGATATAAATTTACACGAATTACTGTTTTTTGTTTTTCAAAATCTATTTTTGAATGTAGAAATGGATTCAACATGCTGTAAAACTTTTGAGGCACGGGGATTATACATAAATAATTACTCAAATTTACAAATCCAACAATTTCTCACAGAATTTCGAGCAAAAATCCCCAAAACAAATCATCATTTCGTAGAATCTTTAACCTAAGGTATAATAAAATAGATTTTTGCATCATATAATCATACAATTATGGAGTAATAATAAAATAGATTCTTACATCATATAATTATGTGTAGCACGTTCGTTTACATCGAAAATAATGCAGTCGACTTAATCAATTAACTGTAATATGTTATATATTATGTTGTATAGAAAGGGATATGATTCAGTCAAATGGACATGTGCACCCTATTTTGAGGTGACATTAGGTCAAGTGAAAAGTTTTATAAATATATATAATTAAATAATAATAAAAATAGATTACAACAAATTAAATAAATATTGGATATTGTTGAATATATTGTTTAAAAATCTCAATTAATTTGGTAATAATGTAAGGTAAATTAAAATGGGCAAAATATAATGCTCAAGAAAATAAACATTTTAATAGAGGGATGACAAAGGTATTTAAAGTAACATTTTAATCTAGGGATGAAAATGGTGTTTGAAGTATTTTGTTAGTATATCTAGTTAGACCTAGTGTTCATAAGAGAACATGGATTGAGACGAGTTTTATATAAAAAAAAATTGATTTAAATTTTTTGTAAAATAAATTAATATTAGTTAACTCAAAATTAGTAAATATAGAAGAAATGAGAATTATTTTCTAATCAATAATTAATAATAACACTAATAAAAAACCAAACATAATAATAATAATAAAAACCAAACACAATAATAATAATCATCATATAAAAAAATCCTCTTTTGGTGCGCCCCCTTATTCTTCCTGCTCACGCCGCCATGGCCCCGAAAGGGGGCCCCGAGGCTCCCCCCCTCTTCCCCCAAAGATCGTTGCTTTTAGGAAGCTGGTCGCAGCCAGCTGCAAACACCCAACATTAGATGCTCAGCAGAAATTCATAAAAAAGATGGATAATATCCCTTCAGTCGCCCTCCCAACAGAAGAAACATGTCGATCTGCATTGAACTTAGTTGAACGGGAGCTTATTGGGAAGTTCACTGGCTTATGGCCTTCTCCCAAAGTTGTAGACGCGTGGGTGCAGAGGAATTGGAGACCTCTAGTTAAGGAAGGTATCAGAAGCCACCTTGTTGGCAAGGGATTCTTTGTCTTCGTCTTTGAAAATTTAGAAGACAGAAATCTCATCTTCAGGAATGGACCATATTTTATGGGCCCTCGGGGTCTGTACCTGAATAAATGGTCTCTAGATTTCAATCTGACACAAGTTGTGCCATCGGCTGTCCCGGTTTGGGTGCGCCTTCCTCATTTACCCTTGCACTCCTGGAATCCGAAGTCATTAGAATCCATTGGAAGCACCCTCGGAAAATACATCGACAGAGCAAAGAGAAAGGATCAGTATTCTTGTGCAAGAATATGCATCGAAGTTGATCTGGAGATGGGGCTCCCGGAAGCCATTCAACTAACGGTCGCAAACTGGTCTCACATCCAAGAATTGGACTATGAACGGCTCCCATTTAAATGCAGGTATTGCCATGGTTATGGACGTTTTGCTCGGAATTGCAAAAAAAAGACTAAGGAAGAGGTGGAGAACTCGAAAGGCGATCAATGGACACAGGTTCAGAAAGCAACCCTGCCAAAGCAAAACAACAGATCCAAAGGGAAAGGGGCGCCAATGGGGACTGGCACCCCCATCTCAGGGAAGGTTCTTGGGGAAGGGAGCTCAGCCCCTCCAATACCATAGGCTTCTAAAAACCCTTTTGAAATCCTCAGCAATCCTTCAGAAACTTCTGATCCAATGATCGAGGTACCCGAGCAGCGGACCCTTACTCCCATAGTGGAGAAAGACAATGTAGAGGCAACCCAATATGGCTCCCCGATAGGAATTTCCTCCTCCCCCTCCTACGCAGAAATGATAAAAAAGAAACCTCTGGATACCTCTGGATCTTCGGAAGAAGAGTATTTTGAGAGACCTTCAAAAAGAGCATGGAGGAAATCACATAAGGAAGCTAGAGAAGAAGAAGCGAAGAGGCAAAAAATGGAAGGAAGCTAATCCACCATTGAAATGTCCATCGGAAGAAATACCAGAACAAGGCCCCCCAAGGGAGGTCATGCCCACTCCAATCCCAGTAAATAATGCACGTAGTCTCTTGGAATTGTAGAGGCTTGGGGAATCCATCGAATGTCGAAGCAGTCAAAGACCTTTTGAAAATTGAATCTCCTGAGATCCTCATGCTCCAAGAGACTAAAATTGAAGGGGAAACCCTTCTAGAAATCAACAATCAGAAATGGAAGAAAAACGCAGGGAAATCCATCAACGCAAGGGGCTCCTTAGGCGGTCTCGCAACTCTGTGGGTGAAGGAAAAGTTTCATCTAGAAATCTCTTTTGAGACTCAACATTGGATTTTCACCGAACTTCGACATACTTCAAGTAAGCTTACCCTCTCACTCTTCAATCTTTATGTTCATGTCCTTTATTCGAAGAAGAAAGATTGTTGGCAATCTTTAGCATATTTTTTAGAGATCTTCTCTCCTTCGAACATTATTCTAATCAGAGATCCAAACTTAGTTTTCAAACCAAAAGAAAAGAGAGGAGGCAACAGTAGCAGGGACCAAATGCTCCCCTTCGTTGAGGAACTAGTTCATCAGTGGGACCTCCTTAACTTGAAGCCTTCGAAAGGACTCTACACCTGGACAAATAACAAAGTTGGGGCTGATCACATCTCAGCTCGCCTGGATAGGTTCTTAGTCCAGACCTCGTTCCTGCAAGAAAGGAGACTAATCTCTTCCAAGATTCTCCCAAAATTGACTTCTGATCACAAACCCATCCTCTTGCATTTGGAAGAAGAAGAAAATATGGGCCCAATTCCATTTTGTTTCATCCCTCTTTGGATAGATAAGGAGGGGTTCCTGGAAATTGTCCAATCAGCTTGGTCCTCTCCAGTTACAGGGTCTCCAAGATTTGTGTGGGAGCAGAGATTAAAGGAAACAAAACATGCTTTGAAAGCTTGGGTTAAAAATCCCATTAACACCCCCTCTAGTCTCAGACGAGAGACTGTTCAACAGTTATCAGATTTGTAACTCGAAATGGAGATCAAGGACATCACCAACTCATAATTAGAGAAAGAAGAAGTTGCTCAAAGCAAAACATTATGCGCTTTCCGCCAAGAAGAAGAGTACTGGAGGTTGAAGTCTTGAAGCTTGTGGCTAAAAATTGGAGATCGAAACACCTCCTTCTTTCATCGGTAGTTCAGAGCCTGCCTTTCCCAAAATCACATTTCTGAAATTGCCTCCGTAGATGGATCGATTCACAAAGGTTTTTATCAACTCAAAGTAGCAGCAGAAACACACTTTCAGAACCTTTACAAGGAAGATGGCGTTGGATGCGAAGTGGCTACCTCCGACTTCCTCTCACACATACCCTCTCTTGTAAGCAGGGATGATAACTCAGTCCTCATGAAGCCCTTTACTGAAGAAGAAATCCGCAATGTCATCTGGTCAATGGAGCCCGACAAAGCTCTAGGGCCAGATGGTTTCTCAATCCAATTTTATAGAGCATGCTGGGACATAATCAAGACTAATTTGTTGAGAATGATTAAAGCTTTCCAACAAGGAGCCAAAGTGGGAGGCAACACTAACTCCACTTTCCTAGCATTAATCCCTAAAGAAGTGAACCTAAGCTCCTTCGAAAGATTCAGGCCTATCTCGCTCTGCAATGCTTCAAACAAAATTTTGTCCAAGCTATTGGCAAACAGAATTAAGCCTCTGTTAGAGAATCTCATTTCCCCCATGCAAGGTGGATTTGTCAAAGGGAGACATATTCTAGATAATGTAATTCATGTGCAAGAAGCCATGCACTCTAGTCATCAATGACAGAAGCAAGGGATGCTTATAAAGCTCGACATGGCAAATGAATTTGACCCGGTAAACCTCTCCTTCCTTTATAAAGTCCTTCTCTCTTTTGGTTTTTGTCATGACTTTGTAATTTTGATTAAAGATTGTACTGAAAAGCCTTGGATAGCCCCGCTAGTGAATGGCAAACCGACTAATTATTTTCAAGCTTCGAGGGGATTAAGGCAAGGCTTCCCTCTTTCCCCCTTCCTGTACATCTTGATGGCAGATTCATTAAGCAAAAAGCCGACTACTGAAAAGAAGGTTGGAATAGTCCCAGACATTAGGTTGATGAAGGGCCTTGATCCAATCAATCATGCCCTTTTTGCAAGTGTTTCTCTTATGTTGGGCGGGGCCTCCATAAAGATTGCAAAAAACTTCAGCGAAATCCTTCAAAGCTTCTGTAGTATCTCTGGAGCACTCATCAATAAAAGGAAAAGTGCAGTGTATGGGTGGAAGATCAACAAACTATTCAACAAATTTCCCTTTACCTGGGGTTCTTGGGCTATGCTTCTTGGGAAAAAATAAAATATCTCGAACTTCCCTTAACTTTGGGTTCCAATAAGTCTTCGTTGTGGACAGAAGTAATAAGAAAATTCAAAGCCAAAATCTAAGCTTGGGGTGGTCAGTGGCTTACCAATGCTGCGAAACTCACACTTATTAAATCGATCATGTCTTCCTTTCCAATCTACCATGCTTCCTTCCTTCTAGCCCTAAAGGTGATCAGGACTCAGATTTCAAAGCTGATATGAGACTTTCTCTAGCATGGAGGTAAAGGAAATCAAAAGAAATACCACGTAGTTAATTGGGAAACTGTCAAACACCCATTTTCTGAAGAAGGGTTATAGGTAAGAGATCCCGAGCTTGCAAAGCTTACACTGGGTGGAAAACTCCTCTAGAAAATTTATACAAATCGCAAGCACCCTATAAGTAAACTCCTAAGGAAAAAATACCTTAATGGGGCTTCTTTGAGAAACCTTCAGGCAGAAAATACTCCCAAAGGCACGTTGATATGGAACCTTTGTCATCGCGGGATCAATTTCTTCCAAAAGCATCTGTATCGTATCCCAAGGAATGGGAGAAATACTATGATGTGGCAAGATAGTATCATGGGCAATGCACCCCTCGACATTTCTGAAGAATTCAAGGAGATTCGTGAGTGGCTAACTCAGCACAGATTCATCAAAGTGGAAGATATCTCTTCATGGGATGCGTCAGGGAGCTGGTGGACATGGGTCTTCCCAGGCATTCCAGATCATTTGCAAACCCAGAAAATTCTTCTACTCGCTGTGTTGATGGACGTAGCTCATGTTCACCTCCTCTTGTCGGACAAATGGGGCTGGGGCAAGACTGGATTCTACACCTCAGCTCAAGGATTTTCTTCTCTTCAATCCCCCCAAGCCTCGATTGAGTCATCAACCCTTTGGAAGCAGGTCTGTGATCCTCTCGGCATTCAAAAAATAAACTTCTTCTGTTGGGTTTTAATGCACAGGAAAGTATTGACAGGAGAAAATATGGCGAAAAGAAGCATTATCGGTCCTCATAGATGCTCCATGTGTTGTAATGCTCTTGAAATGATGGATCATTTGTTTGTGGACTGTCCATTCACCCAAGAAGTATGGAAGATCTCCATTCAAGGTCTCAATTCCACAGTTCCAAGGCAAATTACAGTGGTTACCTTATTCTCCTCCTCAAAGGCGCGTTATCCTCAAGAGGTTAAAAGCAGTTCAATTTGGAAAAGAATTTGGCAGGCCATGCCCAAATAGATTTGTTGGAAACTATGGTTGTCCAAAAACGAACAGATCTTCAACAACACTCTGACTACACCCCCCAATGGTGGTCGGTAAAGCAAAAGCTCTCCTTCTTGAAATAGTGGCTAACCATTCATTCAAGAACGAAAATACTCTCCTCCCTGAAAAAAAGAAACGGATAGGAACCTTCACTTTCCAGGACAGAAAACAATCCTTTGTTCACCCCTCTGTCACTCCAGGATGGTGTTTGTGAGACACAGATGCAGTTTTTCGAGCATGGTGGAGGAGCCAAGGCAAAGCCTCGGTTTTTTTCGACGGCGTCTCCAAAGGAAACCCAGGAAATGCAGGAGCAGGCGGAGTGATTTACTCCTCGGATGGATCCCAAAAAGATAGATTTAGTTGGGGACTGGGCCAGAGAACAAATAACCAGGCTAAAATTCTCGAGTTGTTAAAAGCTTGTCAGATAGTGCATGAAAATGGCAATAAAGAAATACAAGTTTTTGGAGACTCTGAAATACTAATAAAGATTTTAAATCTGAATGATCACTTCAGCAATCCAGCGATCAACACGACATTGCAAAGGTTGCGACAAGTGTTGCAAGATTTCTCCTCCTCTCTCTTTTTCCACATCCTGTGTGGATCAAACAAGGAAGCAGATGCAAAGGCGAACATGGGTTGCCTATTGCCTCTTGGTGCATTCAACAAAAATGATGAAGCCCCCCCCGTGGATTCCCATCCCATAGAATTGGTTCTTCCTCTTCTCATAGCTCTATAAGAATGGGACATGTTGTATTTTGGTTAAGCGGGAAGTTGATCCCTTGTAATGATGATTGATTTGGCCTAGGCCCAACTGGTACTTAAATAAAAAATAAAAAATATTTGTTTTAGTTATAAAAAAAATAACGATCTTATATAATATGAAAAACCAAAATCATAATCATTTATAAATATGTAAAAACAAAATTCCAATCTTATTTTATGTATTAATTTTGAAGAAATTCGTTTAACCTTAATGCACTAAAAAATGTTGCCTCAATTTTGTTCGATGTTCCCTTATTACACCTGAATCATGGGTATGCTAGTGATGAGAAGAAAGGCTGAGAAGAGTGTTTTGAATGGCATCGAAACTCCAAAAGCCACACAAACAAAATAACATAGTCATATGCCAATTGGCATTCAAAAAGGTGCTCAACAATCCTTTAGAGAAAAAACTCTCTTTGTACTTGCCATTCCTTTATTACAAATATCAATTTGATTCTTGTCCCAAAAAAATTTACATAAACAATTACATATATCAACATTATATTATTTTCCTCAAAAAGCTACAAGAAAAGTTACAACATTTAAAACGTAAAGTTGTGGTCAATCCTCGGTTATAATAATTAGCGGAATTTCTTTATATCCACGATGCATGTGTAAAATCTGTAGATTGACCATTCTATAGGATGGAAGTGATCCAGGTACCACAAACCAAGTGAAATCCAGATTTAAAAATGCCATCCACTATGCCATTCATTCCCCTCTCGATGTGAGACAAAGAGATATGAGAGAAAGATGTCAATTGCATCTGTATATCATCATAAAGGGGTTGTAAAGTGAACTTTATTATCTGAGCTTCCTTTCTAATCCATCTGATGACCAATAGAGTGTCACCAAATATTTTCATTTGTTGGACCCCATGTTCTTGGGTCAACTAAAGAAGTAATTAAGTGCCATCAATTCATAAAAAAATGTTAGATTCCTACCCAATACCCACTTTTAATGATATACAATATGTGGAGGAAAGATATAAGATTCATTTTACCTCCTTAGGGAGGGTTTCCTTGTGATGCCACATCAAAGTATGCCCATGGGATATTCTTATTTATTACCTCTTCTATGGGTTCATGTCTAGAATGTTTTTCCTCCACATGTGGGTAAGCATTTAATATGTTGAGAGACTGAATTACACATTTGAGAGGGAGGGTTTCTTTTCCTTCAAAGAAGCTCATATTTCTAGCAAGCCATACTCCCTAAGCTATTATGAGGGGAACGACTTTGATCATCTGTGTATCCTTTATGAAGGCTTCTTCTATGTTTCCTAATTCCCATACATTTTTCATCCATATCATGCCTCCCACTTCTTTCCAAACCTCTTTGGTAAAGGAATGGAACATCATTAGATGTTTTATGGTTTCATCTATTTGTTTACACAAGATCAAATTAATTAATTAAGTGTAATATGTTATATATTATGTTGTATGGAACCATTTGCAACATAACAATGGCCTCTTTAAACACTAGACAAGTTAAATTGCATTGGTTGTTGCAAATTACAGCAGTAAACAACTTTACAACAACAATCAATAATTTTCAACAACAACAAGAATTATTGCTCAGAAACACCACAATTGACCATGAAAAGTAAGCATTTAACCAATAGAGTATTATCCAATTGCTAGAGATGATTTTTGAATAAGTAAAGCCACTTATAATTAGGTGTATACAGCAAATTATGACAGTTTTTAGTGGTTGTAGCAAATTTTTTTAACAACAGAAATAAATAGTTGAAGTTTGCTAGGATTAAAGTTAATAAAATTAGTAGAATACTTGAGAGAATAAGAAAAGTGAATTTAACAACTACTTCCACCACAAGATTGCTTCCAGATCAGTTTCGTTGTCATTTTAGGGCCTACGGAGTCTCAAATGCATCTGAACTTGAAGATTGATCTAATTGAAACCAAGAGGTAGAGTCTAAACCCTAGGGTGCAAGCACGTTTGGGCCTTAGGATTTAGACTTTGAGGAAAAGGATATCTAGGGTGCAAGCATGTTTGGGCCCTAGATATCATTTATCCCTTCTTGTAGCTTCACTTAGGTCAAAGATCAATTGTCTAAGGCTAAAATTCTAAAGTGCTAGCACTTTAGGGCTTTAGGATTCTAACCCTAGCAGTGACATTTCACCAACTTGAACAAATAAAACTTTGTGAGGGGAAGAAGCACTTATGTTCCCCTCTTAGGGTTTCAACAAAACAAGACTTCTTGCAACAAAATAGCAATTTCACCATTTACATCAACAAAATACCATATAATTGTAGAAAATTACTTACTTCGTCAAGAAACCAAGAGCACAAAACCCTAATTGCAGAAATATCCATCCAAAATGAGCAAAATCATCCACAAGAGATCTCCTTCAAGCATGGTGCACAAGAGAAAATACCAAGAATGGCTGAAATAACGAAAATGCTAGAACTGCTACCCACGAAGGTAAGGAGTGATGATGAGAATTAAAAGGCTAGCATTATCCTTCTTATGTGAGGCTAGTCTAGCATAATTTGTCTACATAACATAACATTCATTCATAAAAAGTGGGGTCGGCCCCTCATTTGTCCTTTACAAAATGCTAAATGCCAAAATACATCATAAATGAGCCACATGTGTAAGACGTCAAGCCTTCCTAGGGAAGGAAGAGGCCTCCAAAGGCCACGTGGCACCAACTAAGAGTGAAGTGGGGGAAAATGATGTCTCTCCTCAACCAAGGTCATGCATACCATCACCAGTACCCCAGGTGTCCACCAAACCCTAGCTCCATCAAACCTTTAAAAATGACATCATCATCAAATGAGGGCCAATGTCTTGGATCCAAGTGTTGCATCCAGGAATGAGTGAGTTGCATCTCATCTCTGCATGGTGTCTAGTTTTTTGTTGTTGCAACGTCCCTGATCCTGGTGAAAAATAAGCTCTTGGGTTCTATACCCAGCCTATGGGCTTCCAACCCATTTATGTGTCATCATGATTGAATCTACTCAAACCAATCCCATCTGTCCATCATCCAAGGTTCCAAGGATGTGAGAGTTGATGTCTGAGGGTGGTGAGTCGTTGGATGACCCATTGTTCTACATCACATGCACTAAAATCTTGTAATAAAAGGAACAACATCTTAGGTACAAGTCCAAGACGTCCCTAAAAGAACCATGTTAGGGCCATCCAAAACAAAGCAAAGTATAAGACAAGGTTATCCAAGGTTCACAAGAAATATTTGTCCTTAGATCATGCAAAGTAAGTTGTTACTTAAGATATACACCATGTAAACATTTCACCTCAGTATCCCCTTCAAGCATCACACTAGCCCAGGACCCCATGTGAGTTGGCAAGTTTGAATATGGGAGGGCCTTCATCAAACCCTATTAAGTATGCCAACCTAGACAGTGAAAGAAAAGACCCAGGTAGAGGGATAGGTAATGAGGGAAGCAATGAAAGAAAGAAACCCCCCAAGAGTAAGTGTGATTGTGATATGAATTAGGGATTACTTGATGGCTTATGGTGTCATTGGATTTATTTCTATGAGTGTCTTTGTAGAGGGAGCGCTTGCTTGCTTGAGATACCCTTTCCTCGGTACTTTTTTCATTTCTAACCCCTTAATTTACCTTTTGATACCCAATTATCATTTGCAAGTCCCCTTTAAAAGGTTTCAAGCTTCATTCCTTCATTTTTTTTATTGGGCTATAGTCCTTTATAATTTGGTGCATTCATTCACATCCAGATAAGGGTGATTACCATTAAAGGGGGTAGAGATCAAGCTAGCCTGAGGCTTTTATCGTGGCCTTTATCATTTAGCAATATCATATATGTATAGAGCAATTGCAACAACTTCTAGGCCTTCAGCCCCTTATTCTCATAAGAGAATGGACTATGACCCATTACCGAAGTTCGATACATTTTCAAAGGCTCTTGGATGGAAAGCATTAAGTATGGTGGGGAATGGAACGTTACCCTTGTGAGGGTTTCCCAATAACACCCTTTTTCTCTGGGCAATGACAACATAGGACTACGACATAGAAGCTGACCACCAAGGTGAAAAAAGGCAACTGACACAATTTCCCAAGCCAATGATCTATTATCCGACTTCAACTAAAGATCCTCATCTACATGCCCAACAAATTAAGCACAACACTTCGCATGAAAGAAGGACTAACATGAAAAAAATATTAAAAATATCATGAAAAATATTTTTTTAGTTTCATAATAAAATCTTCTCTTTAGAAAATAAGAAATCACGTGAATTATATGAGTATGGAGGGTTTCACAATTAACCATAATGTTGATAATGTTGATAAACCATGTACAAAATTTTGAAACTTCCTACATATGTGATCCCAACTAAACCGCCACACCTAAACCTCACGAGAGAGAGTGTAAGCAGCTACAAAAGAGGTGTTTCCAGGAAGTGCACAATTTTTTACAGTTGTATGGAAATCTATACATTCGTACAAATAGAATCATACGAATCTGTACAACACAAAACTGCAGTTTCTAGTTTTTTTAGCAGGTTTACCTCTCAAGCAACCAGTAAAAGCTCAATTTTAAGGTGATTTCAGTAACCGTGCAATATTGTTTTTAGCAGTGTGTGGATGTTTCCTTGTAAGTTTTTCAAAGGAATGAAAAGCTAGTTTTGAAGGAGTAATTACCTATGTTGTGTGAAATTAAATTTTTGCTTTTGTTATTTAATTTCCAACTATTGTGTGATTAATTATATGGTTTGAAATTTAATTTTAGCATTAATTAAATTCAACAATTACTTGTTTAATTGATATTAGAAGGACATTAGTCACCTAGGGCTTGGGATTTCTCATGTGGTATCATAGTTTATTTATGTAATTGAGATTATCTAGGATTTGCAGCGATAAATCAACTACAAGGAAGAAGGACTAGAAATGAGAGGGTTTCAAAGTTTCATTTTCAGATTTGGGAATTTGATTAGTAGATCTCGGAGATGGCATTAGCTAGACTTAGGTTTGAGGAGAGAATTGATGGTGCTTTGAATTTCTTGTCATGGAACCTAAGGGTTGCACTCTTACTAGAGGAGAATGATCTCTGGGATATTGTCAAGGACATTGCTACTCTACCTATAGATCCGTAGAAGTTGATAGCTCACAAGAGGGAAGTGAAGGTTGAGTGGATGATCTTGGATACCATAAAGGATCATTTGATCTCTCATGTATCTGAGAAGAAGACAGTTAAGGAGATGTTCGATGCCTTGGTTAGTCTCTACCAGAGTTAGAACATAAACAAGAAGATGGTATTGGGGAACAAACTCATATCCATAGTGACGACCAAATCATACACATGCATTGATTACCTTATGAAGATCACACATATTTGTGATCAACTTGCAACAGTTGGGGAGAAGGTTGAAGATGAAGAGTTAGTGAACATGGAACTGAATGGATTATGAGCTTCATGGGAACCATTTGTCAAAGTTATTTGTGCTCAAGAAAAACTTCATATTCCTAACTTTGAGAGATTTTGGGATGACAATATCTAGAAGGAGATTCATATGGAGTCAAAGGTCGACAAGAAGGATGGTGAAGAGAACTTGGATCTATTTGGTTAGTCAAATAAGGGCAGAGGTAAAGGACCCAATAAGGGTAAGGGAAAGAATGAGGAGTCAACCTCGCAACCAGGAAAGGACTTGAGTGAAATCAAGTGCTTTAGTTGTCATAGCACGGTCATTATGCATCACAGTGTCCAGACAAGAAGAAGGGTAAAGGGAAGCAACAATAGAAGCAAGTAGAAACTTCTATAAAAACTCGAATGAATGATTTTGTCGCCAAGTTTGAGAAGGATTTATTGTTGGTATCTTGCCTTTCTACCATCACAATTATGAGGAATTCATGATATGTGGATAATGGGGCATATCAACATATGAAACCAACCCGACAATTGTTTTCTAATTTGAAGAACTAGGACTTAGGAGTACAAGTTGAGCTTGGTGATGATTCCAAGTACCGATTAATAGGAGTTGTACTATTCCCTTTCGACTTGATTCGGGTAATTCTTTAGATTTTGATGATGTCTTGTTTGTACAAGGTCTTGGGAAAAACTTGCTTTTAGTTTTGGTCATGGAGGATAAGGGCTCGGCAGTGGAGTTCAAGGACCAACAAGTCCTCATAAAATCGAAAGAATCTAGTCCAGATACAACTAAGGTAATAGGGGTTAGAGAAGGTAATTTGACAGGTTTTAGGGTGAACTTGTTGGAGCCTTGGTGCATAACAGTGATAACTTGTGCGAGTTGTGGCACAGGAGGATGGGAAACCTGCATCATATGGCATTTCCTATTCTAAGGGAGATAGAGGTCTTTTGGAGTTCAATATTGAGCAGCATGGTGTATGTAGAGGGTGCACGCTTGGTAAGCATGGCAAGGTTTCTTTCTCAAGCAACAAGCATAGGTCTAAGGGGATTCTAGACCTAGTACATTTGGATGTTTGTGGATTGATGTCAATAGTGTCAATAACGTGAAGCATGTATTATGTTTCCCTTATTGATGATTTCTCCCACAAGACTTGGATCTACTTCTTAGAGGCCAAGGTTGAGGTCTTTAGCAGGTTTCATGAGTTCAAATCTCTAGTTGAAACCAGATAGGGAAAATAATAGAAGTATCAGGATCAAACAATGGGGGTGTGTATACCTCCAAGGAGTTCGAGGGTTTCTACAAGGAGGCATGAATCAAGAGGGAGTTGACAATTATGTACAACCCACAATAGAATGTAGTTGCAAAGCAGAAGAATCGATCCATCATAGGGGCTACTAAGGCCATGATACATGATGAGGACCCACCCATGTTTCTTTGGGCAAAGACATCTAATACAACATTCTACATCCAGAACCTATGTCCTCACAAGATCTTAGAGGAAAATACACTAGAGGAGGCATTCACTTGTGTAAAGAAAGAGGTGAGTCATTTCCACATCTTTGGTTATCTAGTTTATATACATGTATCGATAGGGAAGAGGACCAAGTTGGTGCCCTCTACTAGGAAGGGTTTTTTTGTAGGTTACATTGAGGCTTCAAAGGCTTATAGGGTCTACATTCCAAAGTAGAGGAAGACAGTAGTAAGTAGGGATGTAAAGTTTGAGGAAGACTCTGCATCCAGGAAGTCTCATGAGCCTTCTCCAGTGGCAGAGGATGAGGATTAGGAAGCTTTGAAGGTTAAGTCGAGGTCACCAATGATTTATAGGGTAGTACAACAACCTTCAAGTGAAGAGAGAGAGAGATATGAGCCCCTTCCACTTTTGTTAGGAGACCTCGATGGTTTTCTTAGACATTGAGGAATGCTCAGGAGCATGTTGAGACTCCTAAGAGCACATTTAGAGAGATAAAACCTTCGAAGAAGTTTCTAGAATATATGGCATTCATGAGTAACATTCTAGATTTCAAGCCTTCCAATTTTTAGGAGGCAACAAACCAACGAGTAAGGCGGGATACCATGGTGGAGGAGTACACCTCCATCATGAAGAATGATGTTTGGGACATAGTGCCAAGATCGGAGGGGAAGTCAGTTGTGAGTTCTAGGTGGCTCTACAAGGTCAAGCATGCAACAGATGGCAACATTGAGAAGTCCAAAGCGAGGTTTGTGGCAAGAGGGTTCTCCTAGAGAGAGGGAGTGGACTATGAGGAGACATTTTCTCTAATCACCTATTACACTTCCATTATATCAGTTATGTCATTGGTTTTTATTTATGGGATGGAGCATAAATCAAATAGATGTGAAGAAAAACTTCTTAATGGGATCATTAAGGAAGAAGTGTACATAAAGTAGCCTTAAGGCTTTGAGGTAGGTGGGAAGGAGTCCCATGTGTGAAGGCTTAAGAAAACATTGTATAAACTCAAGCAAGCATTGAGAGCATGGTATTTTAGGATTGATGGATACTTGCAACGTATGGGCCTCACAAAAATCGAAGTAGATTCTAACTTATATTACATATTTGTTTTGATTGATCCGCTCATTTTGGTGTTTTATGTAGATGATTTGTTTTTTATAGGTGTAGAGAAATTCATTGCAGGGTGTAAAGTAAACATGGAAGTTGAGTTCGAGATGAAGGACATCGACATGATTCATTACTTCTTGGGTTTGGAGGTTTGGTAGAGACCAGGGGAAATTTTCCTTGGGCAGGGTAAGTATGTAGTTCAGATCTTGAAGAGGTTTCGAATGGAGGACTGCAAACTATGGCCACGTCCATGATCACTAATCTAAAGAAGGTGACTTCAAATTCAGAGTTGGTGGATCCCACATTGTACAGGAAATTGATATGTTTTTTGTGTATTTGGTCAACACTAAGCTAGATATATGTTTTGAAGCGAACACCTTGAGTCAGTTCCTGGTGCAGCCAAGGTAGGAGCATTAGGTAGCAACAAAACATGTGCTCGATTATTTGAGCGACATAGTGGAGTATGGCTTGAGATATCTTGGAGATGATGAAGTGAAGTTGCAAGGGTATATAGACTCAGATTGAGCAAGTAGTGCAACATATAAGAACACCTCTGAGTGTTTCTTTAGCTTGGGATCAACGATGATATCCTGGTTTAGTAGGAAGAATACTTTTGTGACACTTAGCTCAACAGAGGCAAAATACATGGCAGCTAGAACAACCCTTTGTGAGGCCATTTGGATTCGCAAATTACTTGCAATATTGTCTGATTAAGAGTTGGATCCCACAGTTATTTATTGTGATAATCAGAGTTGTATCAAACTCTTAGAGAATCCAATGTTTCATGACAAGTCCTAGCATATAGAGATCATATATCACTTCATACGAGATAGGGTTTAGAAGGGAGCAGTGAAGCTCCAACATATTCCAACTGATTAGCAGGTAGCTACTATTTTGACTAAACCCTTGGCAAAAGGGAAGTTTGAGGCATGCAAAGAGAGACTTGGATTGGTGCATAATTCATTCCTCGCTAAGAGGGAGTGTTGAGAATTATAGCTCGGACAGGAACTTCCGCATAGGTTTGATGTGAACGTGTGAGAAGTAGTTTGAGATATTTTTGAAAAGTAAATTCATTTTGTAATTTGCTTTAGTTCAAAAGTGAAAGTCTTATTTTTAGCAATTGAGTCTAAAAAGTGTATTTCTAACATGCATGAATTAGACTAGGAGTAACCTCATAAATAGATTAGGGTTTTGGTCTCTGTTAAAACTATAAATACAGGTCAAGATAGAGAGTTCAAAAATATAAGAACAAATGAATAGTTGAGAGAGAGATAGAGAGAGAGATTTCAGGCAATGCACAGTTCCATAGAATCATACTAAAGTCCATACGTTTGTAAGGATAGAACCGTTTGAATCTGTACAACAGACATACAGTCTGTACAATATATAATTGTTGTTTATGGTTTTTTTTAGTAGGTTTACCTCTCAAGTAGCCTATAGAATCTCAAGTTCAAGGGGTGATTTCAGTAACTGTGCAATGTTATTTTTTGGGCAGCATGTGGAGGTTTCCCTGTAAGTTTTTCGAAGGAATGAAAAGTCAATTTTGAAGGAGTAATTACTTTTGTTGTGTGAAGTTGATTTTTTCTACTTCCGTTATTTAATTTCTAGCTATTGTGTGATTATTGTTGTGGCTGAAATTTAATTTCAGCATTAATTAAATTCATCAATTACTTGTTTAATTGATATCATAAGGACATTAGTCACCGAAGGCTTGGGATTTTTCATAGAATATTCCTTCACCTAATAGAGAACACATGGCACCAGATTTGCTATAACATGCGGTTCGAACAAGAGAACTCATACCAATCCAGTTGTAATAATTCTTCACACCAAATAGATTCATTTGATAACTATGTCAAAAAACGATTACCAATTTGAATTCTAATAAGGGATATCCACCAATATTTGTCTTCCTCAATCAATCAAGCTCAAACCAAACCTAGACATTTATATGTATACAGAGCCACGAAGTTGAAGCAATTATACACAGATTTCAACATTCGACGGGGACTTTTATTACGCTTGGGAGGAAATTACAGAGGGATGAGCTATACATAGACTTTGTGTATTTTTACTCACTGTCAAGACCAAAATTTCAAATGGTCATGGCTCAAAGACACCTTTGCTCAGTGTGAAAAAGCTTCTTGATTACTTCATCCATTGAACTTCAAGCATGTTGCCTTCCTTGAGCTTCCATTTTTGTCGTTGTTCTCCCCCAATTCTCCTTGCATCTCCCTTCTCCTCTTCACTAAAACATTCAATTATTTTAATGGGTTGCCTTTGAAAGGCCAACCATTACAACGATTCATTTCCCTTCCAATTTTTCTAATAAAATGAAAATAAGCATTACATGCTTATCACAAATTTACAAAAATATTTGACAAAGATCCAATTTGGATCACTGTCACTATATTTTTCTTATTGCCCTATGTTGTATAAGGCCCTCTTCTTGCATGTGCTTTTTTGGGAATGCAATTTATAATTTCTTGTAGTCGTTTTTCTCCCTAATACAATTCATAATTTCTTGTAGTCACATTCCTAGCAATGCAATTCTCCATTTTGTATTGTTCAAAAATATGCTTGAAAGTTCAATACTTTTGATAAATACAAAGGAGCAAAATAAGCCATATTTTACATCTTCATGGTTCATTGAATACTTTGGGACAGTTTGTGCTATATAGTACTTCAATTTGTCCATTGCTTGCATTTTCTTTTCTAATAATCTAGGCTGAGCTTCACATGAATTGGGTGCCCATACATATTTTTGTGTAGTAAATTTAAAGATATAATTTTATA
Source organism: Picea sitchensis (assembly GCA_010110895.2). Classification (NCBI taxonomy): domain Eukaryota; kingdom Viridiplantae; phylum Streptophyta; class Pinopsida; order Pinales; family Pinaceae; genus Picea; species Picea sitchensis. Next base: position 163,338 of record SNQJ01S0018373.1, on the reverse strand, counting down.
TGATTTTCACCTTGATATTTTGTGAATTATTTTATAAAGAATATTTAGTGGGAAAATTCAAGGGATACTTCCCCATATTAAAAAATGACATTTTTAATAAGTTTGCCACCATAAACTAGTGCATCTTACTTAGGAGAATTCAAACCAAGTACTCACTGGTACTCAACTAGCCGAATTTCCAACAACATTAATAACAATCGATTAAACCAAAAACATTAATAATAATCAATTAAACCAACTCCTTAAACTACTTAACATTCTCTAATATTATAAAATGTTTTGTAGATATCATATAAAATAATATTAACAAATTTACCGTAAATAATAAATTTAATTATTTGTTATTAATATTGTTATATATTTAATCAATTATATTAAATAGATATCCAATATAATTCTCTTAAACACGTTAATTCATATTTACAAAATTATTAAAAATATCATAAAAAATATTTTTTTAGTTTTGTCACGAAATCTTCTCTATAAGAAATAAAAAATAAGAAATCATGTGAATTATATGAGTATGGAGGTTTTCACAATTAACCATAAGGTTGATAAACCATGTATAAAATTTTGAAACATCCTACATATGTGAGCCCAACTAAACCACCACGCTCAACCCTCATGATGCTTAAGTTGAAGTGGGAAATTCATACATGATTCATGGCTCAATGTACTCGGAGTGAAGTTAAAAGCATTTTATATTAAAATTTGATTATAATTGGAGGGAATGTTGGCGAATAGGAGTCCTCTCCATATTTTTCTTATACAATCTTAGAGCAAAGGGGTGGACAATGGCACATATGTGGCCTATGTCAATTGATTTCAGGTAGGTATTCATTTACTTCAATGCTATAAATTTGCTCCATTCTCTTCATCTTTGTCTTTGCTACAAAGTTTTTGTGTTATCAATTTCAGTATCTTATTATGTCGTTCTCTCATCTTCGTTTCAAATTTCAAATGAGGGTTTTTGTTAGTTATGTTTCATAATAATGGAGTTCTTTGAAGTAATATTTTTCAATACGACCCTTATATTTGCATCATACAAACAATGGTATGTTCTATGTTTGAACCTTTTCACAACTGACTGAAATCCCAGGTAGAGGTTTTGTGTGTGTTGTGTCTGAAATTTGTGCTTTATAGGACGTGATTAGTGGTGTTGTTGGTGGCATATTATATGATGCAACTTTTTGTTTCCCATGAGGGTTCTGGGGATTCTAATGAGTGTCTTGCTGATTTTTTCAGCATTTATGTGACTACGAGGCTACAAGAAATTGTTAATTGTTTGTGTATTGTAAGGGTTCTGAAGTCGTGTTAGATTTTATTAATGTACGGTATCTAATGAATGGATGCAATTATTGATGTTTAATAGTGTTAATTCCACTCGAATTTGGATGTATTTGTAGAGACAGATGGATGGACATTCCTGCAATTTTGGGTTGGAAGGTAGCTAAGGGTTAGAATGTTAAATGAGTTAATTAATGAACCTTTGATCAATTCCCGACAAAATGCATCTGGAATACTAATTTTTGCGAGGAAGTTTGGGGGAATTCAAGGATATTTTTTGGTTGATTAAGAGGCTTTTGATTTTTTTGTTATGAACATCCTAATTGATGCAGAAGAGACTTTGTTGTTGAACTCGTGAGAAGAGTTTTGGGGGTCGATAACTTGTATGAAGAATGTGGTTACACTTAAAGAGATCTCTTGACAAATGCCTCGATATCTAGGGCATTTTGTGATCGTGCCCTTCTAATTGGGTCACCTTCCATCATGAATTTGAGCATAGTTTTGTGTCCCACCTTCGATGGCTTATTTCAAGCTTGATTCCAATAATGGTTTGATTAACTACTAGATGCCCATGATTGCTTTATATCATAGTCACCTTAGTCAGAAGTTCACTATTTACGGAGTTGACTTCTTGATGCATCAGTGACTCTACCCACCTGTACACTCTAATGACTAGGATTCATCAATCCTTATTCCTTTATGGGTTATTGGATGGGTTGCCACCCATTCGACCCTTATAGGTTTTCTATGCTCGCAACACCTACGAATTTGTTCATTTCCATTAGAAAATAACAACACCGTTGATATGTATTCCTTATTTGGATAGTCTCCACTTGACGCTTGTTTTGGCTTATTAGGTTATACTGCATCAATACATTTGTCTTTGATTTATATCGGTCCAAAACTTTCCCATTGCATGATTGTTGAGGTATAAACCTTGATCGTCTAGTTCTCAATTGAAGAACCTCTTCAACCAAGTATTCACTTGTTGGATGGAGGGTAACAATTCCAAGGTTTCCAACTCAACTGAGACACTCTCATACAACATCTTCATTTTGTAGGGCCCCAAACATCCACAAGTTAACTTCTCAACCTTGTGTTTTTCCGACTGTCATGCAGAATGATCAACTGCCTTTGTTCAAAGTCATGCTTCTTTAGCTTGTTGTCATGATACCACTTCATTGTATTACTTGTTGAAAGGTGGCCCATAGTAGGTCTTCATCCATATGTTTGGTCTCCTTTAATTGGTCTTTAATTGATTGCCTAGTTTGTAAACTTTTTGCCACTGTAATTTGCAACGATGGAACCTAGTGTTCTATAGGCATGATTTCTTCTTTGTTGAAAGCAATGGGAAAGGCATTTGCTTTGACTGCTTCTTCCATGTGTATCTAATATGCTCAGAGGGCATCATATAATTGGTTGGCCTAGTCTCATTGCTTCAAGTCATGGGCCTTTCTAAGTATAAACATAAGCACCATAATTGTGCTCTCAGGTTGGCCATTTTCACTTGGGTAGTATGGACTACTCCTTTGATGCACAATATTGAACACATCCATCAAACTGGCGATGGTCTTAATAATAAAATGGGTACCTTGGTTGGAAGCGATTTGTTTCAAACATCTGAACTTGTAGATTCCATCCTCAAATGAAAAAAAATGTAGTTGCTTGTGTACTTGTTGTTGTGATTACCCAAGCCATTGACCACTTTGTGAACAAATGATGGTGACGATCACATAGGGGGACTGTCTTCTCTGCTATCACAAAGGGTTTGATAAAATTTATTCCCCAATGCTCAAAAGGCTACATTAGAGGAATTACGTGAAGCTCATTATAACCTTTGATTTGAGGTTTGGTGCTCGCCATGTGGCATTGTTCACACATTTTCACCCACTTAAGACAATCGTTGAAGATCATCGACCACCATAATCTTGAACAAAGGATTTTTGGGTAGTCCATGTTTAGGAAAAGTGGCCTCCAACAATGCTTGAATGGGCTTCTCCTACCGGTTTTTTATTTTATTTTATTTTTTATGGTGGCACACATTACCTGAGTATGTCATACATCGTGGTTTTGGATAATCTTCGAGTACTAAGATTTTAAATCTAAGCGCCCTTTGAATGAGGTTGTGCCTCTTAGTCTTTGTCATTCCTTTTGGTATTTGTCCCCATTGCAATAAATAGTGGGCATATTCTAGATGATTTGGTATAGCTTGTACTTTGAACAAACTAATGTTGGGAAATTATCTTTCCCCTTTTCCTTTGTGTTCGTGATTGTCCACCAGAGACAGATGGTCAAGTTTGACATGGGATTTTCTTGAGTAACCAACATTTCAAAGTAGTATTCTCGGAACACGATGGCAATTGAGCCTTCTTGACATTGTCGACTTGCTAACCATGAATTTCAAAGCTTGATGATTGACAAAAGATTAAATTTATTTTTCAGTAAGTAATGGCGAAATTTTTGCAGAGCATATACAATACCTAGAGCTTCTTGATCGATAGTGTTGTAGTTGTTCTATGTTAGTGTCAGCTTTTGCCTTGCAAAGTAGATTGGATTATCCATTCCATGTTTTCAGGCAATACGAGAACAACTTCAATGGTGATATCCAAGGTGTCGACATGCACAGGAAAGGACTTTGACTAGTGGGGAGATCTAAAGATCGATGCATTCACCATCTTCTCTTTTAGTGTCACACAAATTAATTTGATGGAATTCATCAGTCCAAATGAATGATGTCTCCTTTGATGGATTAGTTTGGGTTCCAAAGCTTGGTTTACCTTTACCTTATCGGTGTATACCATCATCCTTTCGTTCGAGATTGTGTCCCAAGAGACTTTCAAAGGGTTATGGAGTTTGGTGCTTTTATGGATTGAGAGATATTCTAGTTTCCCCACACCTTTTCAACATCATCTTGAGACTGGATATATAGTTATTTAGACAGCCAAACAATTTTCATTTGTTCAAGTATACCTTTAATGATTTATGGATGAAGTTATTAAAGATCTCTACTATTGTTTGAGAGAAGCATGTCGGGGCATTAAGTAAAATACAAAGCCTTCTCTGATAGGCATACACTCCCATTCAATCATGAATGTCTTAAGCAACCTATCATTCCCCCTTATCGATGCATGAATGTACCTTGAATACCTATCGAGTAAGGAGCATATTTCTCTTCCCACAATGCCTTCTAAAAAAATTCTCTAAAAGGTCTTGCAAAAGGGTTTTATCGTCACCTAATTCAGTTTTCATAAGTCCATGCAAATTTTGAGCTTTCCATTTTTCTTCTTGGGCACCACAATTGATGAGACCCGTTCATTTCCCTTTACCAGGTAAGTGAATTTGACATCCAATATCTTTTGAAGTTTTGTATGTAGCTTCACTTTACTTTTTGGATTCACTCTATATGACTTTTGTCTTGTAGGCTTGGCATTGTGTTGTAGTTCAATCCACGTGTCCTTGAACTCCTTTGGAATACCTTTCAATTCTTGGTAACTTTAGGTGAATACATCGACAAATTCCCTAAATAAGGCAGTGGCCTTGACTACTCTTTTGTGATCCTAAAAATTGATAATCTCTAAGTATTTGGGGTCTTCCCTCTCCTATGTGATGTTAATCTTCTTTGGGGGTCCTCTTGTACCTTCTATGTTGTTGGTTCATTGGCTTATCCTCTATTTTTCCATCATTAAATTGTTCCTTGGTGTATGTTTTGGGGATATAACCCTCATTGTTGGGTGCACATATGTTGAATACCAATTTCCCATTACTTTCAGAGGCGTGTTTTGTGCAAACTGGTGAATCTCTTTTAATATCTCCTCCAAGGTAGCATTGCCATTAGTTGGACCCTTAGGTCGACGATGAATTGCTTCCACAATGTGTTCCAATCCTTTATTTCCTTGTGTTTTTCCTTGTGACAGTACCATTTGTAGGGAATTCCATTAATAAAGCCAGATAAAAGATGTATTGTTATCTCATCAAAAATTTTGAATTGCTTCAGTTCCCCTTGCTTGATTTTCATCAAATGTTGTAGATATTGGAGTCTTAGTGCTTCATAATACCTATAGTACTTTTCACCCTTGATTTTGTTATATCAACATATGAATAGAACCTTGAGGTTATCCCATGTAATTGTTGGTTATGGGATGAAATGGACCATCCACTATTGATAAGTTGTCATCCCTAGTGTCATTAGAAACAGTTTCACGTTCTTCATCTGAGAAGAACTCCATTCACTTTCCAAGGTTCTTCATGTGCTTCACCGGGTCTTTCCCTTCTCTGTATTATGTTATCAACTCGTGCTTTGTACTTCTACTTAAAATAGGTTTTTGACCTAACATGAGTAAACTTCATGGTTTTCATGCACCCATCCCTATAAGACTTTGCCAGAGCCTTCCCTCAATGAAATATCCATGTAAAAATTACCTTGGTCATATCCAGATCTTCTTCTTTTTGGCTAGTTGCATATATATGTCCCATATCGAGCCTCGATCTTGATGACTCATTCTTATTGGTTGCATTTGTTTTTGTTTCAACTATTTGTCTTCTTTTTTATTGGAATGCCCACCTTATGTTGGTATTGTTTGAACATCACTGCCAACTAATTAGAGCAAACCATGGCTCTCATTGAATATATCCATGACCTTTTGAGAAGCATCGGATATGCTTCTCTCAACACCTCAAATTTGGTGTATGTCTCAACCCCATAGCAGTTGATCTTAATCATAATTAGTATTTCGATAGGTTAACATGTGTGATTGGTTGCTCGGATTGTCACTGGATTGTGAGATAAAGGTGATTGGAAGAATGCTTCATCCTAATAAATGGAGGAAATAACGTTGATCTTAGCACTTGAGTTGACCAACATATCAGAAATTGAATTTTCTATGATAGTGGCTATTAATTATAGGTCCTTTTGGAAAAAGGTGCCTACCTTTCTTACTTTTACAACATCGAAGCCTGAACCTACATCCCCATCGACATTGAGTAGACAATTGAGGAAGTCATAAATCTTCTTCAAGCATTTCTTATCTTAAGTTAACCTTTGCCACTGGTTGGTTAGCTCTTGTATTTTACTTTCCAATTATGTTGCTTTCTTTCTATTAAAGTTTTATCTTTGAGATATGTCTTTTATAATATGGTTGCATTCTTTGATGTATTCAATTGTTTTATCCAATGTCCACCTTTGCTTTACGAAGTCTTGGTCTTCCTCATTTGGTATTTGTTTGCAATTGGACCTAGGTAGTCCATACCCATCCAGTTGGGAATGGGTTGCAATAAAATATTTTGGATGCTCATCTTCTTTAGTCACTTGAATCATTTGACAGTTCTTAGCTAGTGGGATTTTAAATTTGGAATCTTTTGTATCTTTTGTGTTGAGACCACAAAAGGTAACAACATGGTTTCCTTGAAATGCTAAAATTACAATTATCAACCTTATGTTTCCATGCTCCATAAGTGAAACACTTGTGTGCTTTTTGTCTTGTGGCCATAGTCATAATCGAAGAATTGCCCATGGGCTTGGGCACATAAGTCATTGCAATTTTGTTGCAGTTTCTAGTATGAGTCCCTTGCTTTGAAAGTGTCTTAATCTCTTTGGTTCCCCTTTTTATCCACATATTGGCCTTGGTTCTTCATGTTGAACTTAAATTGTTCCAATAGTGCTTATTAGTGTTATATGTGCATCAAAAGTTGAATGAATTCCATTTCTTTGGTTTCTTGTCTATTCACTAGTACATTTGGGGTCAATATTCGACGAAATATTACAACGATAAGGATAAAATTAATGGTACCATCGAAAACAAATTATGGGCTCCCTGACATTCATTGTAATTACGACTTTGTTCTCTATACATCGAAATTCCGACGAACTTTCGTTGGAAGTTCGATGCATTCTCTATCCATCGAACTTATGACGAAATTTCGTCAAAATTTCGATGCATGTGAAAAAGGAAATGGTCATCACCGTCATCATTTCCATCATCGTCATCATCGTCCTCATCATCATCATAGTCATCATTATCATCGTCATTTTCGTCATCGTCATCGTTGTCATCATCGTCATCGTCATTGTCATCACCAAAATTAGCATTGTCGTCATCCTCCTCCTCCTCCTCCTTATCATCATCGTCGTCATCCTCCTCATCATCAACATCATCGTTGTCATCATCATTGTAATTTTCATCATCATTGTCATTGTCATCACCATCGTCATTGTCATTCTCATCACCGTCATCATCGTCATTGTCATCATCTTCATTGTCATCACTGTCATCGTTGTCATTATCATCGTCATCGTTGTCATTGTCATTGTCATCATCGTCGTCATTCCCTAGTGCATTTTCATCATCATCATCGTCGTCGTCATTATCATTGTCGTCATTGCCATCACCATAATGACCATTGTTGTCCTCATTGTCCTCCTCCTCCTCCTCATTGTCATTGTCATCATCATCATCAATGCCCTCCTCATCATCGTCGTCATCATCCTGCTCATCATCATCACCATTGCCATGGTCATCACCATCATCATCGTCGTCGTCGTCATCATCGTCATCATTGTCATCATCGTCATCATTTTCATCGTCGTCATTGTCATCACCATAATCAACATTGTTGTCATCCACCTCCTCCTCCTCATCATCATCATTGTCATCATTATTGTCGTCATTGTCATTGTCATCATCACCATCCTTACCATTATCATTGTTGGGTAGGAGTTGTAATATTTGCATGTGTGTGTGTG